>CABHPR010143382.1:0-23939 GCA_902168415.1 Peromyscus melanophrys | reverse complement strand
AACTGCTGCTCTAGAAAACTTTGTATAATAAAATTACACATGTATTTTCTTATTGTTAAAGCAAATGGATACCTGGGTATATGATCACAGACTACTTGGGAGGTTGAGGCAGAAGTTCAAGGCCAGCCTGACCTATAGAAAAGACCCCAACCAAATAAAAGAGGAAGGAAGGTAGGAAAGGAGAGAGGGAGGGAAGTGTATTAGTTTTTTTTTCTGTGAGAAAAATACCCTGACAAAAAGAAATTTCAAGGAGAAAAGAGTTTATTTTGGCTCACAGCTTCCGTGGGGTAGAGTCTATCATGGGGAAGGCATGGTGGCAGTCAGGGAAAGCATTGGGGAAGGAGTTGGAAGCTAGATAACCACACTTTCACTCACTCCAGGAAGCAAAGAGAGTGAGTAGGAAGTAAAATGAGGCTATGAGCCCTCACACCCACTCCTTTCTCCAGCTAGGTTCTGCATCCTAAAGGTTTCCACACAATGTCGCCAACTGAGGATCATTGTTCAAATACATGGGTCTATGGAGGCATTTCTCATTCAAACCACCACAGGAAAGGAGGGAGGGAGGGGGGGAGGGAGGGAAAAGGAAGTCCATGTAATTTCCCCTGAATTTTTTGCTCAGTATTCCTTTATTGAATGTGTTTCCTCTGAGATTCTTAGAATAATTTACAGTTCTTTTCAGAAGTGATCAGGAGGAAGGATTTGGGTTCCCAGTTCTAGCTTAGTCTCTGGTGGTGAGGAAGGTGAGGTGGAGCTCTATGCAGCAGAAACAAGTCATCCTGACAAATGAGGGAGAAAAACGTTCAGACTGTATATGATGTAAATTCTCGAAGAAGATCAAACTTGTGTCTTCATTCCTCAGTTCTGTCAGTTCTCTTCTTTGTTCTTAGTTGGCAAGTGAGATCAGGAGCACTCCGCCTGTGCTGCCTAGTTTCATGTCAACTTGACGTAAACTAGAGTTGTTTGGGAAGCCGGAACCTCAGTTGAGAGAATGCCCACACTAGAATGGCCTGTGGGCAAGCCTGTGGTTCATTGTCTTAATTAGAAATTGAAGTGGGAGAGCCCAGCTCACTATTGGCAGTGCCACTGTTGGGGAGGTGGTCCTGGGTTCTATAAGAAACTGAGCAAGCCATGAAGAGCAAGCCAATAAACAGCATTCCTCCATGGCTTTTGTTTTAGTTTCTGACTTCAGATTCCTTCTTGAGTTCCTGCCCTGACTTGCCCAGATGACTGACTCTAAACTGTAAACTGAAACAAACCTTTTCCTCCCCATGTTGGTTTGGTATTTATCACAGCAATGGAAACCCTAACTAAAACACTGGCCAAGGATTATGTGAAACGCACTCCTTGGTTTTTCACAGTACACAACTCATGTGACTAGGTAAAGCAGTCCTCGAACTGTCAATCCATCCAACTGAACTTCGATCAAGAAAAGATGGAGAGGCGCTTATTAAGAGTATCCTTTAGACAGTGCTCACTCTATATTCCTAAGGAGTTTACTTTGATGGTTTGCTTTGTTATTGTTTTATGGCTTTTTAAAAATTAAAATATCATTACATCATTTTCCCCCTAGCTTTTCTCCCTCCCTCCAACACTTTCATGTACCCAATCTGTGGTTGTTTGGAAGAAAATGGTCCCCATAGGGAGTGGCACTATTAGGAGGTGTGACTGTGTTGGAGTGGGTGTGACTTTGTTGGAGGAATTGTGTCACTGTGGAGGTGGGCCTGGAGGTCTCCTATGCCCAAGTTACACTCAGTGTGGCACCACAGTTACTTCTGCTGCCTGTGGATCAAGATCAGTTCCTTCTCTGGTACTAAGTCTGCTAGCATTCTGCCATGAAGATAATGGACTGAACCTCTGAAACTGTAAGCAGCCCCAATTAAATGTTTTCCTTTATAAGAATTGCTGTGGTCATGGTGTCTCTTTATAACAATAGAAACTCTAACTAAGACACCATCCCTTCTTCTCTCTCAAATTCATGACCCCCTTTTCTTTAACTGAACACACATACACATGTACACACACAGAGGGATGATATATAGATATACATATAGGTATATATATATAAATGGAGCAGAGCCTAGTCCACTGTGGGTCATTAGGCATGTGGTCTGGGGGTTCTAGAAGAAAACAAGATTTGTCAGTTCCTGCCTCTAGGTTCCTGACTTGAAAGCCTGTCTGGGTTTCTCATCAGGATGGACTATAAGCTATAATATGAAATAAACCCTTTCCTCTTAACTCCTCAAGTTGCTTTTGGCCATGGTGCTTATCACAGCAGCAGATAAGCAAATTGATGGTAGATATGTTGTGTTTTCATTTTTTGTTGAATTCATTTCATTTTCATTGAGTTCCAGGAATTATTAAATTTCTTTTTCAAGTTCTTCAATGCTCTGTTCATCTTTCAATAGTGAGCAGTTCAGTCTCCATGAGTTTGTATATGTTGCATAGTTTTTCTTGCTATTGATTTATAGTTTGATTCCATTGTGGTCTTATAAAACAGAAATTATTTCAATTCTCCTGTATTGTTTAAAACTTGCTGTGTGTTTTGTTATATGATCTGTTTAGAGAAAATTTCATGGGTGATGAGAAGAAAGTATATTCTACAGAGTTCAGATGAAATCTTTGGTAGAGTTGATCTATAATGTCATTTAACTCAGATGTTTCTCTGCTGTTTTGTTTTGTTTTGTTTTGTTTTTGCATGGATGACTTGTTATTGGTGAGAACTGAGTAATGGATTCACCCACTCTTACTATGTTGGGGTTGATTTGTGTCTTTATATTCAGTAGTATTTGTTTTATGAAATTTGTTGCACTACATGCAATGAGTATATGTTAATTTAACATTTTATTATGTAATATATAATTCTCTCCCAAACTTGCAGTTGATGTCAGAAGTAAAGGGGGGTTGTCTTAGTTAGGGTTTAATTGCTGTGAATAGATGCCATGACCATAGCAACTATTATAAAGGAAACATTTAATTGGGGCTGGCTTATAGTTTTAGAGGTTTAGTCCATTATCATCATGGTGGGAAGCATGGCAGTATGCAGGCAGATGTGGTGCTGGAGAGGTGGCTCAGAGTTCTACTTCTGGAACTGAAGGCAGCAGGAAGAGAGAGTGATAAGGAGCCTGGCTTGAGCTTCTGAAACCTGAAAGCCCACCCCCAGTGACACACTTCTTCCAACAAGGCCATATCTGCTGAAGTCCATACCTCCTAATAGCACCACCTCCTATGGGCCTATGGGGGACATTTTCATTCAGACCACCACAGGGTTCTTCATCTGACTTTGAAGAACATGTTCCTACCCACCATATCTTAATGTTCAACAGATGGAGATGATGTAGTTATTGAATGTAGTTATGTGTGTAACATGACTGTTTCAGAACTGGCTCTGAACACTTAATAAAGGTCCATTTTCCACCCCTTAGTTTTGACAACAAAGGTTCTGCTATTCTTTCATGAATTTCTACATATCATGGATTCTTAATAGAGTACCATGTTCTGTATCTACCAGCCTGGCAGAGGGAACAGACTCCACTGCAGGGAACTTAGAGGTCTTTTGAGTCTGGATATCTTTTTAAAATATTCCTTAAAATGATTCGTGTAGCAAAGAAAAATTCTAATGGATTTAACAGGTAATAATTGGCATAATAATAAAAGTGGTCTATTCAATTATGTATACAGATAATGTTTGTGTACGGAATGTGGCTGAGTTATAAATCTAGACCCTGAAATACTAGGGCAACCACTGAAAAAATTTTTTAAAAAGAATAATAATAATAATTGATATTCAAGAAAAGAAAGAAAGTAGGATAATATAAAATGTTTAATTAAAACCATAAAAGAAATAAAAAGATTAAAAACAGAGAAAAAGGACAATAGTAACCAATACAAAATTAGTAATAAGATGACAGATGTCAAACTTTTGTATCAATAATCATCTTACATATGAAGAGCTGTTATATTGGCTCTGATAATCATCATGCAATGCTCCTTGTCTTATTCGGTGTTCTATTACTGTGAAGAGACACCATGACCATAGCAACTTATAAAAGAAAGCATTTAATTGGGATTTACTTACAGTTTCAGAGGTTTAGTCCATTATCATCATGGCAGGAAGCATGGCAGCATGTAGGCAGACATGGTGCTGGAGGGGTAGTTGAGAGTTCTACATCCTGATCCATGGGCAGGAGGAAAAAAAAGAAAACTGAGCCCAGCTTGAACTTTTGAAACCTTTTGAAACCCCAAAGCCCACCCTCAGTGACACACTTCCTCTAACAAGACCACACCTACTCCAACAAGGCCGTGCCTTCTAATCCCTCTCAAGTAGTGTTACTCTCCAATGACCAAGCATTCAAATATATGAGCCTATAGGGTCATTCTTACTCAAGCCACCACACTCTCCTTTAATTCCTTATAACTTTCTGTGATCTAAAGTTCTCTATGCATGAAATTGACACAGCTTATCCCATTTTTATTGATATCTTTGTAGTATATATTAGTCTATCCTTTTACTTACAATTTGTGTGTGTCTTTACACTTAAAATGTGTTTCTTATACACAACATACAGCTGGATCTTGTGTTTTTGTTTATCCTTATAATTTCTGTCTTTTAATTGATATATTTAGATTATTTTCTAAACACAATTAAATGACAAAGACCTGAAAATGAAAAAACTTTAAATATATTTACTTTAATGAAAGACATAGACCTAAAACAGCCACTTAACGTGTACTTCTAACCACATGGCATTCTAGAAAGGAAAACAATCACAAAGATAGTAAGTGGGTCAGTAATGCCAGGGATGAGAGAGAAAGCAAGGGGAAGCAGAAAGAGTTTTTAGGACAGAGAAGCTACTCTATATGAACACTAGTAGGGGGCACATGCCTTATATATCTGCCCAAATTCATATAATATGTAGCCCTGATTTAAACTAAGGACTCTGGGCAATTGTGGTATGCCATTTGTCTTAACTAGGGTTTCTATTGCTGCAACAAAACACCTTGACCAAAAGCAAGTTGGGGAGGAAAGGGTTTATTCAGCTTACACTTCCACATTGCTGTTCATCACCAAAGGAAGTCAGGATTGGAACTCAAATAGGGCAGGATCCTGGAGTCAGGAACTGATGCAGAAGCCATGGAGGAGTGCTGATTATTGGCTTGCTCTCCCTGGCTTGCTCAGCCTGCTTCCTTATCAAACCCAGGACCACCAGCCAAGAGATAGCACCACCTATAACAGGCTGGGCCCTCCCCCAGTGATCACTAATTGAGAAAATGCCTTACAGCTGGATCTCATGGAGGCATTTCCTCAACTGAGCCTCCTTCTTCTCTGATGACTCTAGCTTGTGTCAAATTGACACAAAACCAGCAGTACACTGATGAATGCTCATTAATTGTAACAAATATACCTTTTGTATGGAGCTTGGATAGTGTAGGAGAGATGGATATGCTGAAGTAGGGAATATGTGGAAAATCTCTGTACCTTTCAACACACACACAGACACAGACACAGACACAGACACACACACACACACACACACACACACACAAAATCACCACCACCACCACCACCACCACCACCACCAACAACAACAACAACAACAACAACAATAACAACTTGCCTCAGAGCATCTCATAGTCCCTAAACTTCTGCTGGGGTGAATAGGCCTCTAGCAACCATTGTCAGATAATGTCCACTTCATGAATGAGTGTTTCAGAGCCTCTCTTCAAAAGAGGAAGCAAGATGGAGAAAAACAAAGGAAATATGATCAGAAAGTGTCATACTCACCTGGTGAGTCCCTGGCTCATCAATGCTGATCCCAGGTCTCAGCTCATCATTGCTCTCAAATCTGGCGTTGTCTCTCTGGGTCTTGGATATTCTAGTTCATGGAGGCTTTCTATGGAAATTCTTTGTTCTTATTAGGAAATTGTAGGCTGCATGCTAACCAGAGGGCAGAGCCAAACTGGGGGTATGGACGTCTTTTTTCAAATGTTGAAGCCACACCCCCTAATGGATGCTTACTTTGCCCACATGTAACTGGTTCCAAATATCAGTTTCACTCACTTCTCCGCATTATCAGTCACAGAATGGAGGGAGAGGTCAGGAATTGAGGATACAAAGAGACATAATGAGAAAGGAACAGAAATGGGTCTTTCGTGTTGTCAACATGACTGGAAGAGAAATGAGGATTGAATACAAGAAGGTCATCGGACACCATTCAGATGGGACCCACTGCCCCCACAGCCCCCCTCCCCTCTGCTTTGACCCTGCATGCTTGTTTGTTCTGGCCTAGATCCCCCATCCCATTTTGCCAGCTGCCCCAGAGTATGAACTTGCACAGCAGAGCTTAGGCACAAATTCTATCTTTGGAAGTTCTTCCTCTCTCACCACTAAATATAGCCCACCCAGCTGTCTAATGTGATTTGTGATAGACCCTCACAGTGACCCACTCCTAAAATCAGGGAAAACAGAGATGATCTATTGAGTGTGACATTGCTCTCCCAACCACTGTCTCATTCTCTTGCCATCACAACCCACTTCTCTGTGAAGACTTCTCGGAAACATTCGGTTCTTGTAAGTCGTTAGGTTTTTAAGTCAGGTATGGGGGGGTATCGCATATGTTTTATTGTCATAACAGAATGTTCAAGATTGAAATGATTTATAATTTTCATAAATGTGTTTCTTACACTTCAGGAGGCTGAGAAGTTCAAGATAAAGATGCTATATCTGGTAAGGGTCTTCTTGCTATACCATCATGGGACAGAAAAACATGGGCGAGGAGACAAAGGGGTCTGATTCATTTTGTCAGAACACTAGTATTGTCACCATGAGGGTGGGACCCTGAAAGCTTAATTATCTTTGAAATGCCCCACCTTATAATGCTGGTATAAGTAGTACGGTGACCATTAAGTTCCATGAGTTTTGGGGAGATAGTCAAATCACAGCACACCATTGGTGTTGCCTGGGATTTGGGGTTCATATTTACAATTCAGAAAGGAATACAAAGGCTAGAACTGGTAGTAAGTAAATAGCAAGACAGTCTTTTCACTGGCAACAAAGGCCATTATCAATGGGACATAAACAAAACGAAACAGCTCGCGGTGACCTTGAACTGTGCTCATACACTGTGCTTTTCCTCCGGCCAGTCATCCTAAGCAAGAAGCACTTGAGTACATATGATTCATTTTTGCACATTGTTCTAACCTGAGATTTTAATTTTAGACCAGGGATCCAAGTTAAATATTTCATGTGAACAGACCAAGAATAGAAAATGAGGAAAAAAGAAAAATAGAAAAGCCACCGTTGCCCACATTCCAACACTCATAGAGCAGTGGTGACAGATCAGGCCCCGTGCAGCAGATGTCTTCACCAACTGGTAGCCCCCAGCCGACCACAGTATCCAGACTCTTGCCTTCTTGGGTTCTGCTTCTTCCACAAGGAAACTACTGGCCAATGTGCTCTCAAAATCGTCCCGAGTGAGTTACAACTATTAGAAGGGGTTTTGGCCTTACTGTAGCTAAATCCAAAGGAATGCACTTCTCAGAGTGATGGAGTCCTCTGTGATCTGGATAAGAGCAGCATGCAGAGTTTCCATTTTCATGTGGCTAGCTGTGAGCCCTGAAAGAACAGGGTGGTCAGCTTTAGCCAAATTCCCTTGGGAGTCTGTCTAAAGTCCTATTGTGATCCAGAAGTATTTTACCTTGTGGTCCCGCTGCTGTGGACAAACTAATAGGTCATTCTCCCTGGCTCAAGTAACAGCCCGAAGTATGATTAAAGTAGCTGTGGGCACCCCATGGAGTGGACATGGACTATCGCCTTTCTCCAAATTTCCTCTTGTGATTTGAATGTGTGTGTTGAAACCCATCAACAAAGAGACACAGAAGGTGGGCCCTCAGGGAAGTGCTTAGGACCCAAGAGCTATAGCTCAGAACTGGAATTCAGGTCCTTATAAAAGAACAGCAGAGAGCTGTCCCCAGTCGCTCTCATTTGTCTTGTGAAGGGACGGCACTCATCTCTGGGAGGAGGAGGAGCTAGCCTTCATGGGACACGGAGCCCGCCAGTGCCTTCATTTTCATCTTCTCAACCTCCAGGATTATGAGAAGCAAGTCCTTATTTATCGATTATCTGGTCCAAGGCATCTTGTGTGGCAGCAGGGATGGATTAAGACATCTTGTGTCTCCATTGCTACACAGGGATGATAATTTCCCTCAGTTTCTTCATACTGAGAAGAGAAGTCCAAGGGTCCAGGAATCCTGGTGCTAACTTCTGGGCTTTAATGAATGAGCTTCACGTTCTACTCACAAGATTTAATTTTTTCAAAGTAGAATTCGCTATACCTCAGCCACATTTGATTTTTTTCCAGTTTCAGTTTTGGAGACCATTGGTCTAGGAGTCTCTATGCCATGAAAATCCCACACTTCTTTGCCTGACCAGGCTCAGAAAATCTGATTACCGAAGAATGCCATTCCTACCCTGGCTCTTCACTGATAGCAGTCCCAGACCAGACTCTAGGGAAATGCTAAACAAGGCTCCAACACACTGATTAATGCTTTGTAGGCCAGACAGGTTCCTTGATTCTTTTTACTTACTCACTCACTTGGGATTTTAGACAAACCTTATGGTAAGGCCAGTTCTATTACAGTCTATCACCCACGGTTTATAAATCCCGCCACTGAGACATATGTCCTATTTATAGTGTGAGCTAAATCCTGTAGCGTACGATTACTCATCGAGCCCCATGTGGATCTCCCTGTGTCCTGAGTGAGGCCAGTGAGCAGGAAACACACGTGGCAGAAATAGTTTAGTTGGATGGCATTGGCTGCAGAGACTTCCTACCACACTGTCTTCCAGGTCAGAGATGTGGACAGAAGCTTTTGGATAATAATCCAAGACAAGATTCGGTAGCTGTTCAAGGCTTCATAGACAGGCTATATTTAGATAACAAGAGAAGGACATAAGGGATAAGAACTCTTATAGTGTGCTGGAAATTATAAAGGCTCCATTTTATACTTAGAAACAAGCTCATGTTATACAAATGAGAAAACTGAATGCCAAAGAGTCAAGAATTTGCTTACAGAGCCGGACATGGTGGTGCATGCCTTTAATCCCAGTACTTGGGAGGCAGAAGCAGGTGAGTTCAAGGCTAGCCTGATCTACATAGCAAGTTCCAGGACAGCCAGAGCTACAAAATAGAGAAACTTTGTCTCAATTTTTTTTTCTCACAATAAGTGATAGAGGCAAGTTTCCAGGTAGGAGACCTGATCCCTGCATGCCATGCTCCAGTGTCTAGAATGAGTGAGATCATGGTCAAGTTTCAGCAAAACTGTGGACGAGTCAACTTCATCTCCTGGGCCCTAAACCCCCTTTTCCTCATCTTGGGCACTAACTGCTGTTAAGTTTTACACCTAGTGGTCATTATCCCTGAATGATGTAAGCCATCAGGCAGTTGTGAGCACCCTCTGAGATATGCATGTGGGAGAGCATTTCAAATCCACGCACCAGTGGGAACAGTTAGACCCTCCAATGCTACTTCACAGTCTGGGAATTTAATACCCACCCTTAGGCCTCCAACAACTAGAGCCATACTGCCTTTGTTAGAGCCAAGGCTTGTAGTTCTCAAACACGAGTCTTATCCCCATAAAGCTTGGGATTCAGAAACAGACAACTCTTCCTCCAATGACACTAGACTCCTCCATTCTCTACAGACCTTACTTTCATTCATTTCCTGGATCCTCTCAACAGGAGTATTACTTACCCCTATGACATCTCTAGAACATCTGCCTCACCTTTCATTCAAAAAGCTCATCTAGGGTCAACATGCCAAAACTTCTCTCTCTGCTTCTAAAGCCAAAGGTTACTGGCAGATCATTACAAATATACATGATCTCAACTTAGCTGGATCCTTGGTGCCTCCACGAAGAAATCCTGTTATCTACTCTTCAGTGTGTTGGGGGAAGAAATAGCATGTTATCTCCCATTGCCATTCTTCTGACACTGTGATAAAGACAGTTTGATCAAAGCAACTTAGAGGAAGAAAGGGTTTATTTGATTTAAACTTTAAGGTCATAGTCTATCACTGAGGGACATTAGGGCAGGAACTTGACCAATGGTAGTCTCTGTATAAATTTGTCTCCTGCAAAAAAGAAGCTTTTCTGATGAGAGTTGAGAAATGCACTAACCCATGGCTATAAAGAAAAGAAATTAAGGGGCAGTTTATTACTAAGTCCATTGAGAAAAATAATAGTATTAGGTTCTCTCCTAGGGCCTATGACCTAGCCAGCCACAAGTTTTGGGCCCAGTTAACAGTACCAGGCCAGAGTTTCATGCTGTGGTGCAGGCTTTATTTAAATCTAATCAGAAAGTGGTTGGTTTCTCCCATAACCATTCACTCCAGTCCCGCACCAGCAGGTACAGGAACTTGAAACAGAAACTGTGAAGAATGCTTCTTGCTGCCATACCCTCAGACTAGCTCACAGGCTCGTGAACAGCATCCTTATTTAGCCCAGGGTCACCTGCCTGGAAAATGGGGCTGGACTCTCCTGCATTGGTTAAGCTAATCAAGACAACCCCCCACAGACCAACCTGATAAACATGATTACTCAATTGAGACTGTTTTTCCTGGTGATTCTAGGCTATGTCAGGCTGACAGTTAATGCTTACTGTTCTAGTACAGCCCTCAAAACCATTCTGGAACCCATGTCCACTCTTCTACCTGCTTCCTACTGTCAGCAGGCAGCTTCCTTCTACTTTATGAAGAAAAACTAAGTTCTTAGACAGGAATGCCAACTTCCCGCCCTTACACAATTATCTACGGCCAATCATTCCCCTCCCCTAACACTTTCTTCTGGTCATTTTCTACCAGCAGCTTCCTCTTGGGCTCGGAACAGCTGGCATCCTAAGCAATAACGTTCATTTCAGGTCGTCCCTTTTCTGCACTGTCTCCTTCCTGTCTGACTCATCCGCCTCCCAAAAGACTTGATCTTGCTCTAACTTGTGAAATCACACCTTGCCTGGGCCAGCTTACTCTCATTCCTTCCTGCAGAAGGCACATGTTGCCTCTGTATTCTTTTCAGCCCTCAACTTGCTGGATTTCTCTGCATCTTTAATGCAATATGTCTACTAGGGCCAATGTTTAGAAATGCCAGATTGTGTATCTTAAATAAATAGGAATTTATTTTTTATAGCAGCAGAGGCTTGGGAGTTTTAAGATCTAGATATCAGCCATTTGGGGTTTAGGACTTTAATAAATGAGTTTTAGAGGACACACTCAGCATGTAAGATGTTCTTTCTCCTTTGAAAAATTCTGTTCCTACTCATTTGACTGTCTCTCTTGAGGAAGTCAAATGGTCCCTTTTCCCTCTGTGGGTCACTGTGCCTTTGCCTGCCCTGTGTGTGTGTGTGTGTGTGTGTGTGTGTGTGTGTGTGTGTGTGTGTCTGTGTGTTGTACACATGGAGGTTCGGTTGAGAGCAGAGGTCAGAGGAGGACAATGGGGTCCTGCTCTACCATTTTCTACCTTAGTCCTTTGAGACAGGGTCTTTCACTGAACCTGGAGCCAGGCTGATGGCCAGCAAACCCCAGCAATATTCCCCTCTCCATGCTCCCCCATGACACATGGGCTACATGTATCCTGGGATCCAAACTCAGGTCTTCATGCTTGCACAACATGAATTCTCACCCACTGAGCCATCTCTCTAGCCCCTACCTCTACTACTCCCACCATGACCTCATCATCTTGCAGTATTAGCAACCCTGTGCTGATGATTTAGAGTTCCACCCCTCCAGTTCTGACCCTCATTCACTCACAAGACATTCAGAGTCACCGACCACTCAGGTGGATGCCCCAGGAATGCTCTGAACAGAAGAGATCAATCATGGAATGCGTTTTGTTTTCCATCTCTAGATTGTTACTCATTCTGGATTCTCTCTTATTAGATGGCCCCACTACATAGTAGTCCACAAAGTAGCAAGTTCATGGCCACCCAGAGCTTTTACTCTTCCCTATACTCTGCGTTTATTTGCTGAATTCAACCAATCTGACCTCCTTAAAACCATTGCTAAGCAGTGGCATGAGACATTGAGCATTGGTGGCATTTTAAAATTATGAGAGCCTCCTTAATAAACTAAATGAGCCTCCTGTCTCCAACTAATTTTAATATTCTCTTATTCTGGTCTGCATTTTCATTTCTGTGTTTGTTCCGACTAGTTGTTTAAGCTAGCATACAAAAAATGGGTGTCATTCAGGCATTTTCGTAAATATATGTTCTTATTTGTCCCCCAACTCAGAGCTCCCTCCACCTCCTCTACTCCCTCTTGTTGGTTTCCCTTCACTCCACAGACAGTCTCTCCTTCTGCCTTTCACACCACATGCACTCCTGAGCCCTCTCCCAGATCGCTTCCGCCCCTTTCATAATTCTGTTTTCATATCCAGCACACATACATACTTGCACACACAAACTCATGCACGGACAGATACGCACATGTACACACATGCTTACATACATGTACACACTTGCTTATACACACTCTCACACATACATATACACAGGCAAACAACTATAAATTTAAGTCTAGATTTTATGTATGAGAGAAAATATACTTTTCCTGCTTTGAACAGCTTTCCCTTCATTTTCCTAAAAATATGATTATAGCAAAGAAATCAAACCTACAGTAGCAATATTTAAAGTTGAATCCTTGATACAAAAAACTTAGCACAATGCCAAGAAACTAACCTTTGCAGAAATGCTCAGACAGGGAGAGACTGGGGCATGATCACTGTGATGATGTGAAAGGGGAACTTATCTTACCTGTGGGAACACTGCCTGGCATGTGTTCTGTTGGCTGTAACCAATGGGTCCATGATATAGAACAGAATAAGCCAAGTATGCAGCAAAAGATGTGGTTATACAAAGAATGACCCTGAGCACCAATTCACACACAGCCTTACATAAGAACAGTTGGCGCCACCTGCTCTCACGTCCCAAAGAGTGGTGCATTAGGGTCCTCCACTCTGCGTTCCAAGGACCCCCAAACAGAGCTCTGTTGTTGCCTGCGTCACAGGAGTTGCAACATTATGCATCTGCTCTTTCTATAGATGGCAAGATGTTGGATCCCAGGATTAGTTCAGTGCCTGAGACTCAAAGATTCTCGGTTTGTAACTTCTGAAGGAATGAACAAGTGAACCAATCAGGATGCAAGGAACTGACAGTGAGGCTGGACTTCTTTTTTTTTTTTTTTTTTTGTTGTTGTTTTGTTTTGTTTTTCGAGACAGGGTTTCTCTGTGTAGCTTTGCGCCTTTCCTGGAGCTCACTTGGTAGCTCAGGCTGGCCTCGAACTCACAGAGATCCGCCTGGCTCTGCCTCCCGAGTGCTGGGATTAAAGGCGTGCGCCACCAACGCCCGGCCGAGGCTGGACTTCTTAAGAAGCAAAGGAGAGGCATTTTACACACTTCCCTAGGTAACATGCTATGTCCTCTTTAAAAGAAAATCCACATAGCAAGACCTTAGAGGAAAGCTGATAATCAAAGTAGATGGACTCTGGTCTGGGCACAAATAATTCACAGGAAATAGCTCTGGCAGGCAGCTCCCTTGCTGAATAAGGCAGTGGCAAAAAAAAAGGACAGATCCCTAGTCATTCTCTCTCTTCCCCTTCTCCCCCTCTCTCTCTTCTTCTCCTTCTCCCCCTCCCTCCCTGGCCCCACTCTGCTCCTGAAAAGTTCTCGATCAAAACTTCAATGTCATCTTCAACGTCACTGCCAACATTCACAAATACTGCATTCTACCCTGACCCCAAAGCTGCTCTCTAAAATAGCACCTTGACTCATCCTCCCAGGAGATTCACTCTTCCCTTCCATTGCCTTTCACTTTCACATTAACCAGTGCCAGACCCATCACAGATGTTCAGTGACACACATGGGTAAAGTTGGGCTACAACACTGTTTTTACCCCTTGCTGTTGTTCAGGAAATAATTTTAATTTCTTTGCATGTGCCAAGTCTTTCTGTAGACAACTGCACTGAACAGGATTTTTTTTTTTTTTTTTTTTTTTTTTTTGCTTTCCCAGTTTGCACAGAGGAGGCAGATGTCCTACATGCATTCTCCAGATTCTTTCTCTGAGACAGTAATACAGGAGCAAATGTTGTGTCAAGAATGCTGCCCTACAAAAACAGAAAACAGAAGTGGAAGTACCACTCAAGGATGCAGTCAGTTTCTGGAGAGTGCCAGCCTTGGTGTGATCTGGATTGCAGATTGCACCTCAGAGCAAATAGCTTCCAAACACCGGCCCCATCAGTCATTGGCTACAGGGAGAGGTGAATTCCCAAGCACTTCCAATTCTCACCAAGCTTAGGTAAATTGGCCCCAAGGGTTGGTTCATCCCTCTGAAGAGGTCCAGGCCATTATGAGCAAAGCACACACAAGCTAAGAGACAGAACACTAACTTATAAGGAGATCCGCTGAGGAGGCTTGATTGGAACAATGTATTAGCTGTATGTCACTTAACTGATTCAGATTTTGTTGGGGAGATTTACAAATGGTTGATTAGTTCTTAATAAGCACGGTTTAGCCTTTTGTAGACAATGTCTGCACCCAGGATTTCATTTGGGTTGAGTCTACAAGAGAAGGTCCTGTGGAAATGGAATTATGTTCTTTTGGTTTAAGTGGCTCCTAAGTTCTATGAGCTTCTCTATCAGTTCAGTATCAGTATCTGACAATCAAAACATGGCCCAGGAAGTTGCTCATGCCCCCTAGACCAGGCTGCTTCATGATGTCAGCTATCTCATAGCTTGGAAGAACTGGGAAGGAAAGATAAAATGTGGAAGAAAATGGGTATGTGTCTATCTCCCATCCCACTGTAAATGTTGGGATTCCTGACTCAGGAAGAATGTTCTTATTGGATCTGCAAAAAGTAGGCACACCAGGGTTAAAAGTAGGTGGCCCCAGCTTCTGTGTAAAGCTATGCCCAAGAGATAGATTGGTCTCCCAGGAGTAAGCCCCGTGTCCCACTGCCTGTCCCTGATGGCCAGCACCACTGTGAACGCCTGGAAGATTGGCAAGCCTCTGTCATGATAACACACTCATTTCTGTCTTTCCTCTCCAACATGATCAATTTAATTTTCTCAAGATTTATACTGCTTCCTAGAGTCAGAAATGGAGAGAGAGGAGGCAGCTGTGATCTGAGAAGAACATGGAATTAGCGGAGTTTAAAAGGTTGTCAAATGCCTATAACTGCAAATACTTTGTTTTAAATGATGAGCTTGGAAAAACCCTGTTTGCTTTTTGCCTCCAGTCTCTGACTTCCTTCTTTTAGAAACTCCATCTGGCTTTGAAGGGAAATATAATCCATATGTTTGAATTCCTATTAATCTAACTCATCCTCATCACATTTATGGGAGAGATTTACTGCCTATGAACACTTTAGCCTCTGGGATAAGACTCTCTGCTATTCCCCTTCTGTTCTCTCCTTTCAGCATCTCTTTTCTTCCTTATTTGTCTCTCCTTTCTGTTCTTTTGCTTTATTGCTTCATGATTCATTCTCTCTCTCTCCTCTCTCTTTTTCTCTCTTTCATTTTTTAATTTAAAAACAATATTTTTCAATGACATAACATCATATGTATTTCATATGTATAAGCAATGCTTTGAAGTAGCTCTACATTGTAGGATGGTTAAGCCTATGGCTGTATATTCTTTAACCAACTGTCCCTATCATCTCTGCCACACTAACCACATCAGCCTATGGCAAGGACCATCTGTTCTCTATTGCTGTAAAATCACGCCCCCCCAATGTCACATTTGAGTGAGATTATGCAGCATTTCTTTCTGTGATAATGTTCCCCATAAGAGCCATAGACTATTGAACAGAAACCCAGGTACCAAGGACAGGAAAACTCCCTTTGAGTTTTGATCAAGGGAGTCCAAGAGACTCCCAAAACAATGTAGGCTATTGCTATTGCCCTGTGTTGTCTCCCAGAACTTGAAGGTAAGTCTCTATTGCTGAAGACACCACACATTTCGGATATAGGACTTGGAGGAATCAAGCTGAAATTGACCTGGAAGTCTTCCCCTTAGAACTAGCTCTCATAGCATGTCAGGGGCTATGTAAACTGCCAAGGGAAAAAAGCAACTTAAAGTCTTGCCCAGATGTAAAGCCTATAAACTACAACAATAGCAAAGCAAGATATACTCAGGGATACAATAGTGGCATTTTTATCTTGGGGATAACCACCAACAGCTACCTAGTTGGATTTAAGGCCAACTCTGAGGGAATTCATGCCCAGTGCAATAAACCTAGCCAATTATCCGTGGCTGGTGAGTTCATGGACCACAGAGGAGAACCTACCACTGCCATAGTCCTAAAGCAGTATAATCCCCAGCTGCTTTCTAAATGCCTATCTTTAGCTCCATAGATAACTGTAGCTCTCACTTCTTATTAAAGAAGCTTCTTTTTACAACAGATAGAGACCATCACAGAAATCCACAACTGGTCAAAATGCAAAGAATAAGTAACTGTGAGGATCCCAACCCCAAGTGATACATCTACGACAAAACCTCTTCACCTAACCCTCAGGGGACATGGTGTAGGACTGTAAAAGAGAGAGTGAGGACCAGGACATCTACTAGAAGGTAGTGTCTTCTACATATGACAAGAAAGCTACATGTATGAAATGTTAACAATATGGTCACCTGAAAAAGACCTACACAATAAAAACCCAACGTGGACGTGGGAAAATCTCACAAGGCCTCATTCCTAGAAGATCTGCAGGCAAATAATGTCTGCTAAAAGAGAGAGAATCAGATTTCTCCAGGGACAAACGGCCTAATAGGTTGTCCAATCCCAATTTGTCATCACTAAATAAATATGCATATGAATAGCACTAAATGGACTCAGTATGATCTATCTGTTTCTTTGTCTCTCTGTCTCTCTCTCTATCCATCTATCTACTCATCTACCTACCTGCCTATCTATCTATCTACCTATCTATTTATCTAACTACCTAACTGCAGCAATAATAATCAAGAAGAGGTCATTAAGTTGAGAGGGAATAGGAAAGGATAGGAGAGGAGCTGGTGGGGGAAAGGGTGAATGGAAATGTTATAAACATATTTCGTGTATGAAATTCTCAAAAATAACAATAAAATGAATGTCAAAAAAGAATGCAGTGATTTGTATTTCCATAAAAAGAGTATGTAAACATGTCTATTCCCTCATTAACAATAGGTAAGATAGATTTTTAAAATGGTTCTCCAATCTGACTGCTGACAAAACACGTTTCATTTGCTAATATGGATGTTCTTCATTATGAGAGAGGTGCAGTCATAAAGATGTGGATTGAGGGGCACAAGGTCTCATCTCATTTTAGTTGCCTGTCATGGGAGAGAAAGAGAAGCTGTGGTGGGCATCAGGACTTAAGAAGACTCACAGACCAGAGGCAGAAGATGGAGATGACTGATGGGCAGTGATGAGTCGCACCTGGAGGGGAACTTGGTTAACCCTGAAGGAGATAGCCGCAGCAGGAGTGCAGCTGCTGCTTTGGGGAAGGCTCTGGAGACAGGAATGGGCCTGGATGCTTCTGACCATGACTCAGGTCAGGGACATATGGCAGCAGTCCCACCACCTGGCATCTCTTTGTCTTCTTGCAGGGGTCATAAAACTGGTTGGGGTAAAAATGAGATGATAACTCATAATCCTGGGTTCTGGATCAAGTAACACCAACAATTTTATTACTTTTGTAAAATTTTAACACACCTTTTCTAACAAGACAGTATATTGCTGCAAATTGAAATGAAATTAACTGCAGCATTTGACAATTGCCACTATGGAAATTCTTTTAAATTTTATTTGTCCATTGACAATTTCATTCATATATATATAATGTATTTTTACCATATTCATCACCAATTACCCAATAAGGAATTTTTAAGTGATCTATGTCTCGACAAGAGGCCTAGGATGAGCCTGACCAGTCTGAGGTAAGTCAGAACAAATATACTGCCATGTCCACCCTGACCAAACTTTGTGTGCTGACCTGGTGCTGACCTCTACCAGGCTTACAGATCTGACCATCACACTGGCACCAGAAACGCTCCCTGTAGCCATGAGGAAAAGAGTTCCAAAAAAACCTCTCCCATCATCACAGACCTGAGGCGGGGACAGAGAACAGAGGGGGAAGGTTCCTGGTTTCTTCTATCTCATAGTTCTTAGCACACAGGCTCTACAGTGTCCTCACATCCTCCGCTGTGCCTCCTTCACTGAACCTGCTGATATTGAGTAGTGTCCTTGGTTTCCATGTTTACATGCATACTGCCCATCACTGGGATGGGAAGGACCTTGCCTCTGATCTGTAGCAGCCTAGGATCTACCAGCTGAAAAGGATCCTAGAATGGAGCCCGCTTCCTAAACAAGAACAAATGGGCATGAGTGACGGAAGCAGTAGTGGTGGACACTCTGCCATTCACATCTTCTTTCATCTGCTAGAGATTTGTAAGGCAACAAGTGGAAACCCCAGGGTTCCGCAAGACAGTGTCTGTAAACCACTGGCTGAAGCCAGACTCACTGTCACAGTGCTGGGTGAAACGGTGCAGACAGACTGATACATAAAATAGTAACACGTGCCCCAGCGGACATTGCCACTGCACAGTACACACTCTGTAAGAACCCGCTCAAGCCGAAGAGGCACACACTGCAACAGCACGGATGCTGGTGGCCGGAAGAGGAAAGCACGGAGGGGACATTGAAAGGATGGAGTTTTTAAGAAGTAGTTAAGGAAATAAGATGCTGGGCTTGTTTGAAATGGAAAAAATGCTCCTGCTAATGAGGACAAGCTACTCGTTCCACTGCAGCTGAAGGTAAGGGGCCCAAAGCCACCAGGTAAGGAGGAGCTTGGATCTGTTCATGGCGGCTTTGCCTTCTCCCAGCCCTGGACTTCTTCGGCAAGGCTTGTTTCCTCTCTGTTCCTGCTGTGTGGCCTGGGGTCTCTCCCACTGCCCCCCCACCCCCAGGTTGTTGTTGATGGGCTGAGCTGGGCTCTCGCCCTCTTTTCCCCCTCACGTGTTCCACTGTGCTCACCCCTGATTGGCTGCATGGTCTAGATAGAACTCTTGTCCCCATCCTCGCGGTTTCCAACTAGAGTGTGGGTTGTTTTCTTCTGGACCTTGAGCATTTTGCCTGGGATGCATCATTTCCTTCGTCATTTATGTCCAAAAAGAACCTGAGAGGTCGTGTTGGGGACCTGCTCCCTTATTTATAAATAATAGACGTTTGGGAGAGGCCACTTCTAAATGGGATAAGGTCACCGCACTGAGGGAGAGTGCTAGAGATTGGACACGATGTCTGGTGCATGCTGGGAAGGATACATTTTTGTCCGGTTTAAAGAATGCACTATTAACCTTGAGAAAAAGTTTCACAATAATAACCACCAGAGATACTTAAATAAACTCCTGGACCATATCAAGGGCGGGAGAGGCTGAACCAAAGGAGGTCTGTGGTGAGCATTCAGGGAACACAGACGACAGGATTTTATACTTTGGTGAAATAGTTTTCCTGAAGATTCAGGTTTTATACTTTACATTAATAATTCACTGTTAACTAATTTTTGACCACTCATTCCCCACAACCCAAGGGTTGTATGTTACTAGTTTCAGTGTAAAATTTCTCCCATGGGCTCATGTGTTGCAAACCAGTTCATCAGCTGGTAAGCTCTTCAGGAAGTTTGTGGAATGCTTAGAAGGTGGAGCCTCCCTGGAGGTGGGACTTGAGACCTTATAGCTGAGTCCACTTCTTCCCCTGCTTCCACACTGCCACTACCGATGCAGTATGGTGGATGGGCTTCCTGCCCCTTCCGTGATGGAAGATCTTCTTGAACTGCAAGCCAGAATAAGCCTTCCTTGATCACTTCTTGTGAGGTATTGGTTTACAGCCGTGAGAAAAACAACTAATAAACAAACATACTGACATATTCAAGAAACCACATGTTGAGAATATTAGAAAATAAAATTCCAGAAAGTTCTACGGAGCAAACCTTGAATTTCCCCCTTCCTAAATGCTCTGCTGAGTCCAAGAGGGTGAAGTGATACATAGGCACAATCTGCCCCAGCCTCCCGACACCTCACAGCACATTTGCCTCTTCCCAGCGCTCACTGGAGCGTTGCTCACCTTGGGTCTTTTCAGAGACCACGCAATTAGGCTTACAAGGCTTGTGGCCATACAGAACACTTGCAGACTTTTTCTTGTCCTTTTCTTTAACACTGTAGCTATATATGGAGTATTTACATTGTATTAGGCATGTAAATAATCTAGAGATCATTCTAAACATGCAGGTACATGTGTCTAAGTTACAGGCAAATGCTACACCATTGTATATAGTGGAACACCTGAGGGTTCTTGGGTCCATTGAGTTTGGGAACCAATTCTCTGTGCATGCCGAAGTGGTGACTGTACATAGTATGAGGTAGGAACTGGGGTCTATTCTTGCCAAACACGTATACAGTTGTTTTAGGACTATTTATTGAAAAGACCTTCTGTTTCCCACAGGAAGGGACTTGCTTCCATGAGTGAAATTCTGTCTCAGAGCTTTGTGTTCTGTTCCATGGGTCTCTTTGTCTACCTTCCTTACATTCTGATCTTGATACTGTAGCTTAATAGTGTTGAAGAAGTCACATAATGTAAAGTCTCCACTTTGTTCTCTTCCAAGATTGTTTTAGCTATTCTAGGCTCCTTTGTTTCTATAAACATTTTAGAGCCAACTAGACAATTTCTGAAAAAAAGAAAATAAATAAGGGAAGGCATGTTGGGATTTTAACTGAATGATACAGCTTTGAAGCTTCAACACTCATGTTTCATGTTTTCAGCCATGTATTTAGTAACACATGAAACTCAGACCTAAAGGAAATCATGGGACCTCACTAAGGCCACAACTCATGCTGAAACCATGGTGGCATGCAACATCCCCACTCCCAGTTCTGCTGATGGGCTCCGCACAGTGTCTTATCCAATAAATACTCAGTATCTCACAGGTAGACCAACACCCATGGGACCACGGACTGTAGCTGGAAAATGCCTCTGTCAGAGCAAACTTTTCTACTCACCAAATGGTTTTCCTATAGGGAAAAAGTTAGTGTTCACATGACAAATGTGTATCTTGGTTGTCATGGAAATACATCTTCAGGCATCTTGATTAGTCTCTTTCTTGAGATAGCTTTACTTCCAAATTTCCCAGGCCTGGCTGCCCAGCCTGGAGTCCACTGGGGGAGGCCAGAAGAATATGAAACAAAGGGTTATGTCTTCAGGCTCCACACATGAAGGACCCTTGTGGGGAAAGCAGGATTCCCAGAAACTCCAAGGGAATAGATTCTGAGAACTTCCTGGGTACAGGCTTAGTGCTTGATATACATTCTTTTTGATTCACAATTCTTGCCCCAGATTCCTTTTTATTTATTATTTTCTTTATTGTTATTTTCTTTCTTTATTATTCTAGCAGTTAGGTCTTCAGAAAGCCAAATTGTCACCTGAAGGACCTGGACATTTTAGAACCTTTGACATTCTTATCTTATACTCCTCCAATGAGGGCAGCTCACGTTCAAATTTCAAAACATGTTTGAATACAAAACTTGATCTAGAACTGCTATTATTCGTGTCCTTTTTCAGGATCTTCTGCATCCCTGCATGACACAAGGCCATTTCTTTTTCATATGACTCATAGGTGAAATGCAAACAACTTCTCTGCATTTCTGAAATATCCTTTATTAGGTATATTTGCTGTTTGAGCTGAGGAAATAGCCCAGGGGGTAAAGGCATCTGCCATCAGGCCTGATGACCTCACTTTGATCTCCAGGATTCACATGGTGGCAGGAGACAAATAACTCACTCACATTGTCTTCTGACCTACACACACACACACACACACACACACACACACACACACACACACACCATGGCATGTGCACCCCCCCCCCCCCCCCCTGCACACATAAATAAATAAATGCAATAAGGATATTTGTTTATACTCCTGATATACTCTTCTATGTCCACGAACTATTTATTTGTATTAGGAAACTATTCCTTTTTAATGCTTTCCCCAGGAACAACTCACAAAGTTTGGTGCCCTTAATACCACCCCAAAGGCTCATAACGATCCTTACTTGGATGGTGTAGATTTAAAAGGTATTGTCCAACTGGCCCATGTCCTTTGCTATCAAGCACTTATAGAAAGACATCCAACAGGGCTGGCAAGGTGGCTCAGTGGGTAGAGCTTTTGCTGCAAATCTGACAGCTTGAGCTCTATCACCAGGACCTACACGGTGCAAGGAGAACAATGACCCCTACAAGTTGTCCTCTGACCTCCATATGCAGGCTGTGGCATGTGCAGCGCCCCCCAAATCAATGCATAAATACAAAACTAAGACTTAAAACAAAGAGACATCAAGGAATTTTGTGACACATGCTCAACCTGGGTCAAGATGAATGGGAGGAGCCCTATCTAAAGCCCCATAGAAGCAGTGTTGGGAAGTCGGGTAGAGTCTCTGTCCAGGGAGATCTATGTTGGAGGCCTCAAAGCTGACCCAGAAGCACATTTCCTGTATCATGTGGTCTCATGGCTAGAATTCTACACTTTTCTAAAATTTGATCTGGAGCCTTCCTTGACTGTCCCCAGTGCAATTGGAACTCCAGCTGAGCAAGGGATAGAAAAACATTTCCTTAGCAAGTGTAACTAACTGATCCACTTCGAATTTTTAATTGAGGTCCAAATGAAATAAAAAGCATGCACATTTAGTTAGAAGCAGAGGAGCCTGTATCTGTTTAACCAGCAGCCTACTGCCCTGCTTCCTCAGCCCTGCTCCTTCAGCCCTGATGTCGGCCACTTGGAATTCCTCTAGTGCCAGAACATTCCCTATATGTGGTCATTCTAGGGAGGAACAGGCTGAACTCAAAGTCACTAATTCCATCTGACAACCAGTCAGAGTTTGCAGGTCTTTATTTGGAAACTACCCTAGTCCAAAAATGTGCCAAGATCTGTTCATTCTCCCTCGGGCCATGATACCCAATCTGGGCCTCTCTACCCTGGGAAATTTTAGTGACAGGAAAGAAGCTTAAACTATATAAGCTGATCATTTAGCATCTGACCACACGTGCTGAGGGCCCTATGTGAACCTGACTTCCATCCGTGGAGAATCAGCTTTACATCTCAGTGGCTAGCAGAGGCTGAGAATCCCCTGTGTGGAGGTTACTCACTCCAGAACCTTCTCTGACTACCTCAGCTTCATAAATCATTCTCACATGTCCTGGGAAACAACTGGGCTATTGTAGGACATGTCCTTGAGACAGTATGCTCCACCCCTAACACAGAAATAAGCAAAGGCAAACAACTCACACTAGACTAGGAGTGGCATGTGTGTACATCCTACCTCCCGGCCCTGTGGTCTTGCCTTCAGTCTGATGTAGGGCAGAGGTAACTTTGTAAGAAAGGAGAATATGAATCAACCACTTGTCCTTTCTGCACAGCCCAGACGTGGTCTCAAAACCCTCTCTCATAGTAATTGATAAGATCTGGAGTCCAAGGCAAAGCTCATTTCCATGCCTGTTCTAAAGATTTGAGTGTGCTATTACAAATGCCCCACAGAGAGTGGAGAGATGGCTCAGTGGTTAAGAGAGCCATGCTGCTCTTCTAGAGGACCCAGGTTCAATTCTCAGCAGCACCTTAGAATGACCCACTCAATGGCTCACAACCATTCACAACTCCAGTTCCAGAAGATCTGACAAAATTCAAAATTAAAAAAAAAAAAGTTCCACGTAGACTAGCAGAACGGTTCAGGGGGACAAAAGCACTTGCTGTACAAACCTGTTGACTTGTATTGGATCCTCAGAGCCTACAGCAGGAGAGAACTGACACCCAGAGTTGTCCTCTGATTTATACACATGCTGTGGTATGTTCATTCCAACACACACACACACACAC
>CABHPR010143381.1:1195-42009 GCA_902168415.1 Peromyscus melanophrys | reverse complement strand
GGTTGAGGCAACTTTTCCTAGCACAGTTCACCAGAATCCCAGGCAGCTCTCTTTAAGAAAGCAGGCTGAGGCTGCTCCATCAGGCTGTGCACGGTGTTTTTCTTCTCTGTACACTCAGGAGATTGGCACTACTCCGCAGTAGTGTCACAGCCCGCAGTCATTTAATGCCTCTTCTTGTGAGGCCGGGATTCCACGCCCAAGTGCATTTAGTAGGTCAGTACAGTAATTTTAAATGTCTTTCTTTCAATCTTTTGCCATCTTCAATTATACCTTTCCACCCTACTATTTGTGTAATTTTCTTCTGTCTGAAGTCTCTTTACTGTTGTTCTCTATTGCACAGCATGACAAATTACCCATCAAGCCATATCTTTTCAGCCCAGAAATGCGCAATAACACGGAGTCATGGCATTATCGCATGTTGTGCACTTTATTTCCTCACAGTTCATTCAAGTGTGTCACTTTATTTTCCTGACTTCCTCTTGTCATCATGGAGATTAACCATTTTATCCTTCCTAAACTTTCGAAACAATTAGAATTTCATTAGAGTGGGAGCTGAGAGTGAATGCTTGCTCAGTCATATACGGAGTGTACTTTCACATTATCAGTGGCGAAATTAAAGCCATGAATCCTGTATCCTTTTTTGAAGGAGAGACTTTAGAGGTTATTATACAGCTGAGTAACCCTGGCTCTGGACATGGGAATTATTTGAGGCTGTGGCCACCAAGCACATTAACTGTAAGAAACCATTTAGACTGACATTGAGTACCTGATTCCTATGTTCTCCTGGGAACTAGGAAACTCTCAGGGACTCGTGTGTTCTGTACACAAAGTCTCTTTTCCTCTTAGCTTTGGCTAAATACCAATAGTGTACAGTGAGCAATGAGATACAATAGCCATTGCCAGTGCATGCTGGAAAATCAATTGGTATTGATGCTCTAATCAGCGGTGCTGCAGCTGCGATGTAGACACGCTACTGGAAATGGTGATTAAGATTGTATTCAAAAGCATTTACAGAACCCCACGACATCTAGACCTCTCTTCAAATAGATTGCTGTTTTGTGAAGATAGTGAGTTGGGTAGCCAGTGGTACATCTAGATTCTGCTAGATTAATTTACAAAATACTTTATGGTAATATATTTTGCGTATATTTTATCTTTTCTTTTTAAATTATGTAAGTATCCATTATATGTAAGGTATAAATTATGTAAGTGCCAGGTATACAGAAGAGCTGTGGGTGAACGAAAAGTTCCAAGCTGTTTTGCCTCAATCACTGGCAGCCATACAGTGACTGTGAGGAGGCCATGGGAGGAAAGGCCAGAGGGTAGAAGGAGCAGGCACAGACCAGCTCGGCTGAAAGCTTCTTCGGTTAAGAGGCTGAGGCGGTAAGAGCAAGGAAGTGATGGAAAAAATACCCCAAAAGAAAATAAGGCAGTAAAAATCATTATATGGAAAGGAGGATTTCCAGTTTGAAGAAACATGTTTGTAGAGTTAGAATTTCCTACCCATTAGCAGGTAATTAGCTGAAAACATTAGCAAAAAAGTCATTTTAGGAAAAATTAGGGTTGAAAAGAAGCTTAGTCAGTTGTGTTCACAAGACTGTTTTCTAGTTGAGATTTACCTTTTCCCCGCCATGAATGCAGTTAAATTGTTCTAGAAATCGACCTACTGAAGTTAGACAGCATACATGTGTTACCAGCTTTAGCTCTTTTCATAAATTAGGCAGATAGTTAAGTCAGGGTACAGAGGTTTTGCTTTTTATTTCCATGTATCCTTTAAATACAACTCCATACCAGTCTTGAACTAGTCAACTACGGAAGCTGAGTGTCCTTCAGAAACAGACTTCAAAGAAAAGGCAAGCTAGTGATGTCCTGAGGAGGGCTCTATCAAGGTACATTTGTCATGCCGAGAAGGAAAAGATTGTAAGCATTTGACAGCTTTTTTTTTTTTTTTTTAAAGGTTTTTTCTGTGTAGCCCTGGCTGGCTGTCCCAGAACTCACTCCTTAGCCCAGGCTGGCCCTGAACTCAGAGATCTGCCCGCTTCTGTCTCCAGAGTGCTGGGATTAAAGGTGGGCACTGCCACCACCTGTTTTGACAATAGTTTTTTAAGCCATCAACTACATCATACTTTGCTAGATATGGTTCTAACAAACTTTGAGCATTTTAATCTTTTGAGAAAAGTGGAAAGTATAGGAATTTTAGAGGATGAAAGAAGAAGTAGGAACGGAAAATTTAAACTTCAGAGAACACCCCAGGTTTCAAACACCTTCTAGTGTGTTTTTCCATGTGATGCAAACTGCGGTTCCAGCAGGACAGGGGTTGTTTAGATGTTTGTATTAGGGAAAGCGAGTCTCACAAGTAGACCAAATGTCTTGGAGTTAGGATCCCTAGGACTCTAACGTTCAGTCCTGCAGCAACTGGCCACACTGGGCTACTGAGTGCTGGAAATGTTCCGAGTCCTGTCTGAGATGTGCTGTACGTGTGAAAACCACACCAGATTTCAAAGATATAATGCAAATAAAAAGGAACGCAAAATATGTCATTACTCATTTTTAAAAAAAATATGGAGTGCTTCACGAATTAATGCTAGTTACATTATGGATATGTTGGGTTAAATAAAATACTTTGCTGAAATTAATTTCATCTGCTCTCATTTGCTTTTTACCGCGGTTACCAGGAAAATTAAAATGACTTTCGAGTTTGGCGTTTAGAGTTTGCATTTTATTTCTGTATCTACACTGAGCATGCCAGCCATTCTTTCCCAGAAAAGAAATAAATAAAAAGAACAAAGGGAGATCTGGGCACTACAAAATTTGAACCAAAGATCTTGAACTTTCACGGTAAGGGTGTATCTCAGTTTTATCTATCATGTCCAATTCCATTAATAAAACATCAAATCCCTACCAAATACTAATGGTAGTGTTTATGGCAGTGGTTGTACGTATTATATGGAGCTGAGGATTGAGATTCTTAGCCAGAGAATTCTCTCACCAGATCCTCGTGGACAGAAGCATGAAGACAGAAGTCTTCTCATTCGACTTCGGCAAATCTGCCCGAGGAACCACAGCTAGTGTGGGTGAGAACCTGAGATTTTCTTGGCTGAGTTCCTATCTGGTGTCAAGCATTCAAGGACATTTTGTCATCGGCACAGAGGGAGTATTTGTGGTCTGTGATACAAACATGTCTAAGATGACTCCACCCATAAAGGGGGGACCTTGGCTGAGGACATAAGAACAAAGCATATTAAGAGATACTTGTACAAGAGGAGTACCTTGTAGTAGGAAGTAAGAACACAATGAAAAAGTCATAGCTAAGAATATCTGTGAATCTCACTGGGCAGAAATATTGCTCAATAAAACTCATGTGCAGTAGCTTAAGAGTAACTAAAGCCAACTTTCATGAGCTTTATGGAAATACAGCCCGATTCTTGAGGAAATAATTGAACCTGCTACTCTCACCGAGAACAACACTCCTTATTACTACAGATTCATCTCAGGAAATAGTAATATTTCTACAGTAACAGTTTTGAAATTTAAAAAGCAACAAAGGAAAATTGAAAGATGGGTGTAATTTTTCAAGCTTTGAGCCAAAAGGTGGGGGCACACATTTGTGTGGTGTATGAGATGAATTTTTTACTTGCAAAAAAATTCCAGTTCTAGTTGAAATGTGTCAGTTTGAAATTAATAACTGTTTTTCCTCAGTGCAGCTCGTGCAAGGGAACCACTCTACTTCTGAACAGTCTCTCTTCCTTCCCAGATACATGGAAATTCACTACTGTTGCTGACAAACAAAATGCCACACGATTTGTCATACAAATCACATTATAAGAGGTTCCAAAATCTTGACAACGTTGACAGTTGTTTTCAGCAAATGGCTGCTTTCCTCTGCACTGTCAATGTTGATGTCCTTCTGCACATGTAAAAGAGCAATGTGATTAAGGCAAGCTTGGCCACGCTCTATCTGAGCCAAGTTTCCCGTCTCCGCACGGCACCGAGAGATTGCTCAGCTGTTGTAGAGAAGGCAGGAATAGCTAGCAGATTTCTGCCATTTAAAAAAAAAAAACACATTCTCTGGGCATGCATTTCTGTAGGAATTCACCAACATCTGCTGCTGACCTAAAGTTTCCTATAGAAGTAGCATGTTTAATTTGTGTAAGTAATTCACAATGCTATTAGTCAAAACTCATTTCCTTACAAAAATGATGAAATCTGTTCACCAAGAGGAGATAGGTAGAAGCTGAATAACTGTATATCCTTGAGGCCGTCATTGGAGCTTCGGGCCTCATACTTTTTGGCCCATCCTAAAAATTTTTTTTTTTGCGCATTCTCTAAGTTATATTTCACAAGAGAAACTTTTTAGAAAGAAGAATAAAGAGCTAAGAGATCTTGGTGATTCCACAGAAGGCCTACATTTCACACTTATCTTTTTTTTATAGGCTCTCTGAAAATGTTTGATTTTTGGAAGCTAATTTATTCTGGAAGAATTTTGTAGTTGAATTTTAGTGTGATTTAAAATTGTCATATGTGCTATCCTCAAAAGAACATGCAGGATTGAGGTATTTCTTGTTGTCAAGGTAACTTTGATAATCTCTAATTTCTTTGATTTTGGACAGTAGCTTGTCTACTATTTCATTTGCCACTGCTTATTTAGAAAATGTATTCTCTGTATTCGACTTTGTTTCTTTTGAAATATGAGCACTGTTCAGATAAAAATAAAGAACTCAAGTTACTCCCCAGAAGTTGAGCCTGCCTCGTGGAGAAGCGTTTGTCATTTGATTCACCTCTCCTCACTCTTGGTCACCTTCTAGCGCAGCTGCCTGCTTTAACTGTCTGGCTTGTCTTTGAAAATCTTAAGCCACATTCTTGAGAACAGTTGCTCCATGTTGGTTGAAATTCTCAGTGGCACTTTTTTCCATTCACAGGAGCCAACAGCCTCCAAAGCAGACACATAGTTTCCAAGAACTCAGGCATAGTTCATGATTCCTGAATTTCAAATATTTCTTGTAGGAATTGGAATACCATGTACAATGTCTGAAGCCTTTGTACTGTGAATTATAATAAAAAGTGCACATTTATACTGTCAAGCCAGCATACCTAATTTTAAATATTTTCATTTTTATATCTAGCAGAGGGACACAGTTTGAAAACCCACTCATGAAAAATTAATCCAATGGCTGTGAGCAAGCAATTATTTAAAGATATTAGCTTTAGGAAACATCAGAATGAAAGGAGTTGTGAATGGAATTATTGTCTGTTCTCACAGAACAGCTCTGTGTTGTCTAATCCAAATTCATAATTTCCTGTGTACACCTTAAGGTTGTACTAAAAATATAGCAATTGAAAGCTCAAATTTTAGGTCCCAAATTATTGCCTTTCAGATCCATTGAGACATCTAAAAAATGGGTCAAGGTGACAATGCATAATTGGTAAGTTAACAAAAAGCAGCTAATGGAAATAAAATGATAGTCACTGTGATTGTGATCACCTTTAACACCTGTCTTTTCCCACTGTCAGCAATCCTTTTTAGGAAGTGAAAATCCTTGTGGAATATTTGCAACAGCTAGCTAGTATCTTTATTTTTCTGTAGCTAGCAGAGAAGAAAGGAGAGATTTTACATACACTGTTTAGTTATACTGATTAAGCAACTGTTTTAAAAAATGAATAACTTCAAAAAGAAAGACCAAAAGTGAACCTGAAAAGCAAAATGTACCTGGGCAAAGGAGAACATGCAGATAGGAAAAACATGGCTGAGCTCTCTTTTTCGTGGCTAGTTTTCACTTCAGTGAGTTCTTCAGTTCTCCATTTTTTGGAATGTCATCAGAGCCGTATTGACAAGCCTCGTGTACTGGAATATATTAGAAATAGAATGATTATTGATAACTTACAGAACTCAGGAAATTTGGCTTAGTCTTTGTCTTGATACTGGTTTTGTTTTCAATTCCTGAATTTCAAAGTCTGCCTGGAACCCAGATCTGCTCTCTGTCAGTATCCCCAGTCTTTGCTTCAATCCATTTGTAGATATTGTATGTCCTTGATAAACAAAAGCAGAGTGTGATGAAAAGGAACCATGATTCATGTATTTAATTTTGAAAGAAATACCTGTGTATGCTCACAATTACCAAATTCTCCAATCAACGTTTTGAAATTATCCCCCAACACAGTTACTGTTTAGAAATGAGGATACTGAAGGTGTCCTTCATGGAGTTTTGTGAATACCAGAAATATTAGCTTGGAACAGTTCAAAAAATAGTGTTTCCCATTACACCATCTCCCTCACAGTACTAATACTCTACTTTGTTAGTGACTAGATTTACTAGAGGGTATAAAGTCTTCTCATTTGCTTTTGAACTTTCTCACCATACTGAGAATTTCGTGAGACAAAGGTGATGTTATCAATTACAATATAAATTCTTACATGTAAGTGTTTTTTTTTTCCTTAGATGAACAAGATGAAATTCTTTTTAGTTAATATTTGTAGAGAATTTGAGAACTATTTTACTAGTTGTCTGGTTTCTATGTCATTTGTGTATTCTGCAAAATGCTAGTCAAGTTTGGGAATAAAACAGAATATGGCCCCATATGAATACATGGGCATGCTTACCTACAGTACCCAAGTCCCCATTTGTAGTCTGGGTCCACCCACTCTGACCATGATTCTGGAGATGGTAATAGATAAGTACTTGGAAGAGAAGTGAGGGTAATAAATAGCTTAAAACCCCTAAAATTTGTATATTGTAATCATTTGACCAGGTTGTCAAGAATAATTCATAGTAGCATGATGTCCCTAAAAGACGTACTTTGGTTTCTTTAGTGTGACCCAAACTTCACATGCTGTTTGTTTCATGCTGTGTTTTACACACTGCATGTTTCATACTCTACAACACAACTGCTTTCAGAATACACCAATGATGAATTAAGATATTAGCTATACTTTGCTCATAGCTGGAATGTTTTGTGCCAGGAAAGCATTTCAGGATTGTGTCCCTCAGTAATAAGTATTTACTCTTATGAGAAGGCATCCAACTGGAATCTTCTGAGATATTCCCTGGAAGTCTAATGAAGCCTATAGGTCCTTCACTTCATTCTGATTCTGTGTTTTTGTTCACATGCTATCACACTATATAGATTGAGGATGAATTTACTTCCCAACCAGGATTGAGAGACTGTACAGAGATTCCATCTTAGTCATTTTCTATTTCTCTGACTTTGTGTGTGTCTGGCTTCTGAGAGGTACTACATAAATATTTGTTGAAGGAGATGAGGCTATTTGTAATAACTCTGTTCTAGGTTTGGCTTGTTAGCAAGAGTCTGATTTTCAGCTGACTCGCATGCTAGGTATTCTGAGAAATATGTCTGTAATCGAAATACTTTCCATGCATATCATTGACTTTCAAGAGTCCTTACAAGGTTCATTTACTTTACATAGTGTGCTTGCTTTCAGGAGAAGTTCAGTGTGGGGGCCATCGTCATAGCTTATTACATCACACTTCATAAAGAAGAGCTAGTTCAAGTGCATCACCACTCACAAAGAAGTAAAAGACCACATTCCATCATTTTATTGAAGAATTCAAGTTGGAGGGGGACATGAACAATACATTCTGAAATACTGATTCCTCACATAACAGATAGTCACTATTTCAAACAATCAGACCATATGTGGGAACCAAGAAAGAACCAAAACAACCAGGAAATGTAGAAGGAGAAAGTCCATAGTCTCAATAATAGTCAAGGGACCACCCACCCACCCTCCGTCCTTGGGTGTAGGCTCAACTCCATTTTTGTTTTACATATAGTTACAGCAAAAATTTGTTTATTTACATATTATCTGGAGATCAAAAGAAAAAAATGCTTAAATTTGTAGTCACAGGACTTGAAGAAAATTAAACACAAGAAAATGGCTAATGGTTCTAAAATTTCAGAAAAAAAAACATTGTTTTAAGGGAGGCTTAACTTGTTTATGGTATAATTCAATATAGTTCTAGCTAATTTAGCTGTACCTTTGATGTAACTACCAATCTTACCAGGCATTCCTTCCCTCCTTTTCTACTTTTTGAGATAATCATCCATTTCTCCACTCTTGTTCTTGCAAAATTGTTTACCTAGTACTGGTTATGTTAAACATACACTATGCCATTCTATCTCTCAAGCTCTTACTATGACCTTTAGAAGTAAACAGACGTGAAGACCTAAGCATGACCAATGTAGCCTAGTAACTGAGCACTTCACTGCCAAGCCCTTCCCCATAGCTTCTACCTGCCCAAACAGCGAAAAACTGCTTGTGACTGCCCAGGGCACTCAAGAGTTTCCCATGATGCTCCAAGACGTTTCAATATGACTTCTTATTGCACTCTGCTTACTTGACTGCAATGTCTGCCTCACCAGACAACTGTTTCTTCCTGGTCTGGGAGCATAGGCTTTTCTACCAGAAACTTTCTACCACTAATGAATTCTAGGTTGCCTGTTCACGGAATCTGCAGAATATCAATAGCTTTAGAAATTCAGGAGAATATCCAAAACTGTCACAGAGTTTACACAATTTGTCCTTTATGAACTACTTGGACAAACTCTCCCCATCTAACGAATGACTTTCCCTTTAAGAAATGCTGTGTTGTGACTTCCATGATTTGTCTCACAGATTTTCATAATGCTCCACAAGCAGAAATCTTCAATGTGAAATGCATGCTTCCATATTGGCTATGCCAGCCCAGGGAAGATTATCTTGAGGCTTTAAATTGTGTTGTATAGTTTTGATGACTACGATTTTTAGGTACTATTATTATTACTCCCATTTAGTGATAATTTACTGTTGTATTCCATCTTTTTACTTTAGATCAAGCTGTTATAGTAGAGTTTAGGCACTTTTATGGGCATTCCTTCTTGCTTAGATAAAATTACAGCACATTGCTTAATTAGTAAGATGTGTATGTTCATTGGGGAAGGCACACTTCCCACCATCTCGTCCCCCATTCCCAGAAAGTTGCGTCATGAATGTTGCTTTTGAAAAGTAATGGTGCCATTCTATGAGTATTATTTATTATCATTTAACAACTCCATGAAGTAGGCAATTAAAAATTGATCCATCCTAATGGAACTCTATTGTTCATTTTGGTTCCAAGAACCATCTTGAAAATCTAGTCATTTCCACTGACAGGGCTGTCATAAGTATCCTGGCTAGAGTGTCACATTTGAAACTCTGTGGAAGCTAAATAGTTCTCTCATGGTTTTGGTTTGCAAACAAAATCTGACATTCTTATAGCCTGTTATTTAGAGTCTAAGGTGCTTTGAGTCTTCAACAATGTTGTGTGACTTTCTTGAGGAGATGTGAACAGACATCTATTTACTCGGGATTGGGCCCTGGTTACAGGCCAAGATTTGCTCGTAAGAGCACAGGTGACTCTAAGGCAGCTGTATCATTGAAACATTTGTCCCAACATGATGATGACTTATGGAACCATAATCCTGAGGCTCGATGTACACATTGCAGGAAGCTCGGCTAGTCAGGGAGTCTCTTTCTTCCCAGTTATTGTTCCCTGCATTTATAGACTCGGAGAAAGACATAGCATACCTTGTAATTTTCTGAACCTTAAAAGCATGGTGGGTTCCCTAAGCCTTGTAAGTTTCTACTACTTCCTGAGTCTTGTGAGTCTCCCTTTAGGAAGAAATGCTTTAATTTGGAGGGAATAGCTGCGCAACGTCCCACTTTTCCCTCCTACTCTTATGTTCTTCCAGTCTCCTGAAAATTTCCTGGAGCCTTGGAGGGGGCTGCACAGGTTATTTTCTTCCATCTGTGGCCGAGTATCCAAGCATTGCACCCACTGTGTCCCAGCAACAGCCACTTATTATCAGGAGCTTGGGCATTTAATGAATTTCTGTGTGATCCGCCCATTGAAAAAAGAAGTATGCTTTTAAGACTGGCCAAAACTGACAACAGAATAATGCATGGGCACAAAAAAGTGTTTAGAAGTAATGCGATGGTTACTCCACACAAACCTATTTGACAAAATAACATAGGTGGCCTGTCCACTGAGGCATACGACCTTCCAAGCCACAGACCTTTGTCCTGGCTCATAGCATCAGAGAAAAGTTAACTTCTGTATAGTTTGCATTAAAATCAGCTAAAAAGCAGTTGGATGCACCTATAGCTCCCATGCTACAATTGTGCCAGTGAACATATTTTGCACAACATGTTCACATTCTAACATATATGAGTGGGATTGTTGGAGAAAATATCCTTTAGCAGTCTTCATGGTAATGCCTGGAGTCACAATAGCCAGTCAACAGGGAGAGAGCGTCCAGATCATGCCCAGTCTGGTTTCTCCATGTCCTGCCACCAAAGAACAGTGTTTCTTCAGCAAAAGGGACTTTACCATCTCCTTCAGGCATGCAACCAACAGCAATGACAATAGCCTGGTTGTTGGGGGACCTCAGTGTTCTCACTGTTTAACAAGTCATACTGAGATAGTTTACCTCTGCTATTGGGATTTTCACCCAACCACCTTATGGCTCTTAGGCGTGCCCTTTCATATTCACAGAGTGCCTCCCTTAAACTTCTTAATTGTTCTCTTGATTGTTCTTCCATACGCTCTAAAACACTAAAGGATCAGGATTATACAAAGAAACCTTTTAACAAACAGTGGCAGGATCTGCAAAGGTCCACTGCTATCCTCTGGTCTTAGATGGCTAAAGGGATACTACAAAAAAGTAACAGGATCCAATACAGCATGAAAAGATCCTATAATTTGTTTCAACTGTCTCGTTAAGAGTAATGATGGCCACAGCAACTTGAATGGGAGATGTTATAGCATGTGGCCCTTCAGAACCCACATTCATTTTCTGTGAATCACCCAGCTTCAGCCTGGGGTGATGCTGCTCTCAAGTTGATGGAGCTTGTGTAGCTTGGCTTGGGTTGGGCTCAGGGAGAGAAAGACCATGTTCTAGCATATTGTAGCCAGTGATGGTTCTGGCAGGCTCTGGCCAAAACCATGGTTCTTGACTTTCTGTAAGTCAATTTTGACTACTTAAAGGGCTTTAGTCTATGTGAACCATTACCTCAACTATAGTTTCTAGTAAGAGAGAAATGCACAGTGCATACTCTGGGGGATGACTGTGCACTCTCAGATCAAGCTTAATTTTCTTCACCTGCACTGTTTTATCATTTATGTTTTCTACAAACATTGCTCAGGCACTTCTAGAGTCTTCTAGAAACTCACTAGCATAGCATATGGCTTTCCCTAGGATCTCTAGTTCAACACAAATCTTGCCACATTGCTTCCAGTCACTCAGATCCCTTTATCTGGTCTGTCACTTTCTATCCTCTCTTGATGGGTTTTACCCTTTATGAATGCACTTTGCATGCCAGTCAAAGTTATTCAGGTCTGACAGAGCCTCTGCCATCTCCTATAGATCACACTCACCAGGAGGCTCATTAAAGCCACTAAAACATGACACCAGTCTCTCGGTTCCTGTTGAATCAACCTCTTAATCGCTCGTGAAGATAGTTTTATCTACTCTAGCAAACTGGGCATCTCATACCACCCCTCACGCTCAATTTCCCTAGTAGTGCCTATCCTTTCTCTGCTATCTTCTAGTCCCGGATATTCATGGGGGACTCAGCTGGTGATGATCACGCATCCTTAGTGGCTCATAGGAGCTGGTACATCAGGCATTGGTTTCTCTTGTATTGCAGGCTTTCTCTCGGGAAGGGATGAGCAGTTATATGATTAGTCTCTCTTCTTTCGCAGTACTCAGACTGATCTCATCCACTCCCAGATCCCAGACCATGTCACAAGCCAGTTTGTGAGATATTCTTTTACTACCTGTTTAAAACATGTCCTCAATTCAAGCACTTTGGATGTAGAATATCGACTCACTGTTATCAGATTTTTATACTGGGCCATTACTAAGGCTCCCATCTGCATTACGAATCACAGAATTTCCTTTATTCTGTATTGAGGCTGGACCTGTCTATCATGTCTATCTCTTTCTTTCCCTTTTTTCCATGGGCTCCAGGGGTTTGTATCCTAGGAAGGGCTTGTTAACTCAGCTCTCATTCGCACTCTTTCCTGACATTCTGTCAGCTGTAGAAAAGCAAGCCTACCCCTCCACCTCAGCCTTCTCTTTCCTGACTGTTCCTGTGAAGTCAGAGGCTAATACAGTGGACAGTACCTAAATGCTTCCCTTCTTGTCTTTCTCATTCCTCCCTAAATGGGCAAGTTATTTCTGGGAGGAGAGTCAAGACTCACTTGCATCTCTCACTGACATCAACAAAGGAATGCCACTGATGCCATGCCTTACACACGTGCTGTCACACACGTGCTTCTTTCAGAGCCTGTAACAATTCTCTAGTTCGTCTGTGCTTCTGGAGATGTTTCTGTACTTTGTGGTGGACTCTATTTACCTAGGCGGTATGTCGCCCCATACAAAGTAGAGGAAGGTGGATAACATGGATTCCACTAAGGACAACTGTAACTGAAAGTTTTCCTGTGCTCACCTGGCACCAAGGTCCCATAGCCACTTATAAAATTCCTGTGTCCCATGTGGTCCTGTAACCACTCAGACCTAAGTAAACACACAGAGGCTTATATTAATTAAAACTGTTAGGCCATTAGCTCAGGCCTACCGTTGACTAGCTCTTACACTTAAACTCAGCCCATTTCTGTTAATCTATAAATTGCCACATTTTCCGTGGTTTTACCTGTGTATCATTACATGCTGCTCCCTAGACGGTGGGCTAGCATCTCCTGACTCAGCCTTCCACTTCCAAGAATTCTCCTTCTCTGCTTATCCCACCTATACTTCCTGCCTGACTACTATCCAATCAGCTTTTTATTTATCAACCAATCAGAGCAACACATTCACAGCATACAGAACATCCCACAGCAACAAACTGCTCTCAGAAGGTGTGCTAATGGTTGTATGCCCTTGTATTCATTATAAGGAGCATTCATCCACACTAGGCATACCTTAATTCCACATGAGAAAAGGTCACCATACAAATATTGCCAATTCATACTGATCAGCCTTAGTTTCTTGTCTTAGCACCCATTGCCTGGGTCTTACAACCACTCCTCCCCAACTCATTATGGGTTCTATCTGTCCTTGTTCAGGTGGCAATTGTGCTCTGTGCCTTCATGGGAAGGCATGAGCAAATGTATGTTCACTCCTGATAGGGGTATTGATGACTAAGGAAATTGTTCCACATGAGTCCAATTTAATGATCCACTGAGTTTGCTAGGGTTGCTGACAGGAGCATAGATGACTCAAAGGCAGTTAAGCCGCTGAAAAGTTCAGCTAACATGAGTGATGATTCATGAGAAGGGCATCCCCGAGGCTCCCTCAACAGCCCGAAGGCAGCTCAGCCAGTCAGGAAGGCTCATTTCCTTGACCATTATTTACTGCTTTTACAACCTGAGTGAGGGAGTCTATAATCTTATAATTTGCTCTCCGAGTCTTGTAACATTGTGTATTTTTTGATTCTTATGACCTTATTTGCTTCCCCCATGGAGGAATTGTTCACATTGGAAGAAATAACCCCACAGCACATGGAAACACCAGCTTCAGAGATAACATGCCACGCTGGTACGGTTAGAACTCTAAATGCAGCCGAGCGGGCTGGATGAAGCAGGGTGAGAAGGGGTTGGTTGGCAGTGGCAACAGAAGGTAGAAAACAAGATTTTTGAAAGTCAGCGCTTGATGCTCTGAAGTTCATTATCAAAGTTATAAAAATGTCTAAAGCCCAGTTTTACTATTAATTTGTTGATTTTGAGTAGAAAGAATTTCAATTTTAAAGTGATAAGAAGATCAACAATGAGTAGGTTCAGAATCAGAAAAACAATGTCATTCCTACCAAGACAGAGTCCAACGCATGTGGATTCCTTGCAGTGTGACACTCAATGTCGAAGGTATAACTGATACCAATTCTTCTTAAACTATTTTAAAAACTTGAAACCTGCATCCCTCAAACAACTGCAGCAGCAACAAAACCAAAAACTAACTAACTCAGAAAATCAAATGCACAAAAACAGTGGATTTCAAAACACGGGCCATCACCCATCCAGGAATGCCAGTCCTTCAGGAGGGAGGAGAACAGAGAATGTGAATCCTGTGCTCACACAGCACACTACCTTGGTGGATTCCCAACAGTAGCACAGTCAACAATAACTAACTGAAGGGAGGCAAAGTCCTTAAGCTGAGAAAACAGAAAATGAAAAGCGTGGGAGAGTATAGTGGTCACACTTGGCTGGCCATAACACCTGAGAAGACAAGACACACGCACAGAAAATGATCCCTGAGATCTCTGGTCCACTCAAGAATTTAGCAGCACTGACTCGGGCACAGATTTGAGGAAAGCACAAAGTTGAGAAAGGAGCATTTGAAGGGATTATGGAGAGAAGGTGCCTGGGACTGTTACAGGCCCAGAGATAGCTCTTGACTTGTCAATCAGAATGGATTTTCATTCTGCTCACGTGTAGTATAGTTGAAAACAATTCACTCCAGATTCTATGCTACTCTGATCATACCTAACATTCTTTTCTTGCATTGTTTTTGTTATTTTTCTGAGACAGGGTCTCACAACAAAGCTGATGCTGACACAGAAATTGCTATTTAGCCCAGGCTGACCTTGAAGTCATCATCCTCCTGCCTCTGCCGCCTAGACACTGGAATTTCAGGCTTGTGCCATCAGGTCCAGGTTCTTCTAACTAGCATTTTAATCTCCATACATCCAGATTAAAAAGAGGCAAAGGCACCTAATGCATTCTGCGATATTAACAAGATCCTGCTACCGAAGCAGAGAAAGATGTAGCAGAAAAGCAGAATTATTGTCAATGTCACCGATGAACATAGAAGCAAAAACCTTCAACAAAATGTTAATAAACTAAATGCAACGTCTGAGAAGCACAAGGTGAACGTTGTCTATAATGAGAGCCATAAAATACAGATGAAAGGAATAGAGAAAACCAACAGCAACCTTACAGCTCAGAATGAGGGCTAAAGAGGAGGCTCAGGGTTAAAGGACCTTCCTGTTCTTATGGGAGACCTGAGGCTGGTTTCCAGGATCTGTGTTGGATAGTTCACAACCCATGGATTGGACACCTTCTTTTGACCTCCATGGGCACTTGTGCTTATGTGCATGTTCACTCCCCACATACTTATAATTTAAAGTCTTTAAAATACATTTGGAATAGTGTCTTGTGTTCTTGGATTGCAAGAATCAATATTTATTAGAATGCTTAAAGTACTGACATTAATCTGCAGACTCAGTGTAGCCTCCGTCACAGTTCCAGTGACATCATTCAGAGACATACAAAACTTAAAATGTGTATGGATCAAAGAAAAAAATCCCTTATAGCCAAAGTTATCTTGAACAACAATAACAACAACAAAGAACAGGCAAGTAGCATTATACTTGACTTCAGTTAATACTACAAAACTGTAATCAAGAAACATGAAAACTGAAATAAAAATAGACACACATAATAATGGGAAACAGAGAAAGCCTAAAACCAGACCCATATAGAGCATTGACTGTTTTTACAAAGATGCTAAGAACACAGTAGAGAAAGGATGGCCTTCATTAAATGTCTCTGGGAAAATTGAAAACCAACTTGCAGGAGAATGAAATCAGCAATTACACGTATGCACAGCGGAATACTGTTCTGTCATTTATGGAATGACAGGGGTAGAAATAGAGACCATTATGTAAGTGATAAGCCAGGCTCAGGAATTCAAATATGACAGGGTCTCACTCAGACCCTGGATTTCAAATTTTGTTGTATGGAAGTTACTGTGGTGGTTGCCAGAGAGTGTAATAGAGGGGGAGATAGAACAGACTAGGATGAGGGGGTTCTAGATTATTCTTAGATGGTTTAAGGATCTCTAATGTTACCATAAGTAGGAAGACTACAGATACCAATGTGCCGTGCACTCCAAAGAGCTAGGAGAAAGAGTGCTGAGTGTCTTCAGCATAAAGTTTGAAGAATATTTAACAAAACAAATGGATCTAACCTTAGTGAAACATTATATAAAGCACACGTCTCAAACAGCACAGGGCTACCAATAAATATTGTAACTGAAGTTTTCCACGAGTCAGGTGGGGGACACAGGAAATCTTCAGCTACAAAATACATGTTTATTTTACTGTGTATTAGTTAAAATAGTTACTTGCACATTTTAAATGATGCATTACTACCTGAAAGATGATTCCATAGATAACGGTTCTATCTAGTCCCCAAGCCTGACAAGCTGAGTTCTCTCCCTGGATCCCCAGGATGAAAGGAAAGAGGCAGGTCTCTCAAGATTCCCTCTGACTTCCACTTGCTTGCCATGTCACACCCCCCCCAAATAAATAAATAAATAAATAAATAAATAAATAAATAAATAAATAAACTAGATTTGATACCATAGTTCTCCAATTCCGTCATTCCTCAAAAGTGGGTGACTCCATCCCCAGTGTTCTCTCATGTTTCTTTCAGCCCTAAATTCTTCAGCTGCTATCTGCATTTCTTTCTTAGAAACTGTCTCAGGACATGGGCTTCTGCATCTCGTTAGAGTGGTGGTATCGAAGTGACAGCTGATCTTTGACGCTGGTGGTGTGGTGGCCTCCATGAGAGGCGCTGATCCCACCAAGATAACCATGCAGCACAGTGTTTTCTCGTTTGGGGAGGCATTTAGGATTTAATTATATTTGGCTCAGCATATGGCATCATACTTAACTTTTCTTGTCTTTGCCTCTATTGTATTTCTAAAACTTTAAAGATGATTATATTTCTTAAATCCTGTGTCCAAAAATGCACTTCCTAGAACTAATTAGACCAGAGTCTTGATTTTAAATAGCGCTATATGTATCTCTATGCTCTTTGTTTTCTGTCATGGAAGAGTTACTTTCTATCTCTAACAACTGTGCAACAGCTAAAAAACATTGAGAAAATTAGAATTTCAATGAAGAAAAATTTAAAATCCCTAACCAAATAAATTAATTTTATAATTATAATTAATTTCACTGATATAAAGTAGATGTTGAGAAGTAGATATTTTTCTATGCCTGTTATGATAGGAAAGATACAGTGTAAGAAGTTAATTATTGGACTTCAGTGCTTTGCTCATAGTCATCACAGAATCCTAGACCTTGTAGCTCTTAACAATTTAATAACTGCAATAGAATGTAGAAAATAAAGTATTATGAGGCTATATTATGTATAAATCTATTGATAAGACAGATTCTAATTAACAGCATTTTTTCATAATCATATTTTCATAACGAATCTCTAACAAAGAATATTTGCAGTTAAAGAATTGGCTCATTCAATGTGACTTCTTAATATCAAATGCAACTGTAGGAGACATAGAATGCAGATACTTTATTTTGGAATATAAGCTTTGAATAAGTCATAGGAATCAGATTTTCTATTTCTCACAAATGAAATAAAACAACAAATAACCAAAAAAGAAAAGCTCGTTGAGGTGAACGTTGGAACTCATAACTGAGATCACAAATGTTTAGGACGATTTTTCTCCCCATGGGTCTATCTCTAGTTCTAACTACATGAAATCGACTTATGTCCAAGCATTTACTTTAAACAGAATTTCTTTGGACCATGTCTGGTGCACGACCCGACATTCCGCTGTGTGCTCTCTGTCATATGGCGGTGAGAAGGTTCCCTCGAAGGAAGACAGGGTGTTTTCAAAGACGGGAGCCCGTGCCTGCAGTGGCTTGCATGACTCATTCAGGTTTCAGGGGATAATTTCCCTGCAAGCATTGAGAGTTTTGTTATTTTCCTTTTGGGAGAAGGAATGGAAGGGTTTATTTTAGGTCCTAGGCAAAGGGCTCATTAGTGGGAATTCGGCAAGAAAACTACCCAAGATGTGACCGGGACAGGAATCATTCATATTCTTCAGATGCTACTTCAAAATATAATTACCCTTGAAATCTTAGAGCTCCTTTTCCCCTTCTCTTTCTCCCTTTCTTTGAGGGTGAAGGAAACACTTAAAATAATGACTAGGGACAGTGGTATTTATAGGCTGGGATTGTCTGGCAGTCCTTCTTTTCATCTTAAAATAAACAGATGACCATATGTAAAGTCACCATTGAAATGCTCTGAGCATTTTAGATCTTTTATGTTTAGAATGCTCCTACCATCATCCAAAAAACCAGCACTACCACCCGCAAGCTCCTGCAGGACTCCATGAAAGGTCCCCTAAAACTTATGCTGCATCATGTATTCCTGTCTTCCAGTCAAGAAACTTACCTTTGAGTGTATACACACAGAGATGCAGGCCGTTTGGTGCCAAGATTGTACATAAACTGCTTGAGATCATTTGGACCCCAACTGGCATCTCAGAACATTCCTAGGTTTACAGCCCCCTGAATAGCTCTGATCTGTTGTTGAGAGTCAGGCTCCATATCAAAAGAAGAGTCTTGTTTTTACAGGTCTGTTATGTTCTCCTTTTCTACAACCACATTTCAGCTTGGGCTTTGCTCTCTCACACCGATGCATTTGCAGCTGGCCAGGGCACTGCTTTATTGCCCATTGTGGAATGCATGCCGAATACAAACCATCATGATTTGAAATAGGCAATCCTGTATGCTTTTTAGGTTACTCAGATGTTCAAACACGCATAACCAGGCATCAATATAGAAAATTCTCCTCTAAGCTGTTAGCCTATTATAGTTTGTGACTTTTCAACTCAGAGAATGATACTCATTTCTCTCCCTGTCCCATTCAGAGCAACTTCTCCTTTATTGCATTTAGAATGGTGTAACTGAAAGGCAATAAGGAAAGGCAATATCATAGAGTGGTTCACATTACACCGCGTTTTATTGTAGTCTGACATTGGGAGTGAACCTTCGGAATCTTTGAAAGCAGCGTAAAGGCAAAGCCTGCTTTTTAATGGACTGGAGAAAAATATTCTGACACAGTGATAAGTGAGGCGACTTCGAGAAATCATGACTTGGAAACACTTTTTGAACAAGTGCTATTTTTGTTGTCCCAATTCACAGAGTGATATTAAAACACCCTTCCATGGGCCAGAGCTCCTAAAACCCACCTCCTAAGGACAAGGATTCATTCTACAAGAAATACTGTGATCTACAACTCCACCAAATTCCAGATGAACACACTTGTCTTCCGTTTTCCTCTGGCTCTACCAAACTGTTATCTCAAACCTATTACCAATTCAGTGCTGTTGCAGTGTTCACTATAATCTGTTTGATTTCTAATTGTAAAATGAACACATACATGGCTTTATAAATGTGTAATTTATCTTTATTTTCACAAAAAACAACAATCTGCTTATGTTGCCCATAATTTTCTGCCCCAGATATGCTTGGAGCTGTATGTTCTTTTTTTATATTATTTTTTTTAAAGGAATGAATGTATATGTACTTTTAAGCTCCTGTGAGAATTTTGGGCTGAACACTGTCCCTCAGATTATTATGGGTAAAATTAGAAGGGAACATACTTAATATGAATGAGCACTCCTGTTAATTAATACAAAACAAAGCATTTTCTCCTCTTTCCTGTCTCCTTGGCTTCTTCTGTGGCCTCTTCTACTCGTTTCCCCAACTAACCCTTTCTGTTGTTTTGCCTGGCACACAGTAGGTCCAGAGTCAATATTTGTGTGTGTGAACGAATAATGAAAGACTCTCAAGCTATAAGGACTTCTTGGTTCACTTAAGTCCACTGGCTGTTAGCAGCATTCAGTGTATAAACTGGATGTGTTGTTGACAACTTGCTTCACTTTTTGTGTGCATAAGCTAAGAATAAACGGCCCTGAGGGGAAGGGAGTGCTTCACTTTCTGGGTGAGTTACACCATCATAAACTCACCAAAGTGTACCACACAGAGCCAGTGATCACAGAAGGCCGGCAGACCAGGCCCTGTCATTAAATATAGAAGCCTGTCTTCACTAGGTCTGTCCAAACAGACTCTCTGTATTCTGGAAATTTCCACCGCACTTCCTTCTGAGCTGCTCCTTTTCTCGGGATACTAAGAGGAGTGTTTCACAAGAGTGAACGTGGTCAGGAAGCCAGCGAAGTGATGCTTGTACATTTCCTCATCCGGGGACTGTGTAGGGCTCAGGCTTCTCCATCACATCTATATGCCTCTGAATATTTTCTCCTTAGCCATCTTTAATTCTGTTTCCTGTTTGAAGCCTTTAGGGTGTCTCTGTTATGAAAGTCTGTCTGTCTTAGGTGAAAGCACCATGTGCAAGAGCATGCTCAGGTTGTGATCACAGTTGCAACAAGATTGCAAACTCTGTCTATTTATTTATTTATTTATTTATTTATTTATTTATTTATTTATTTATTTATTTATTTGGTCAGCATTGAGGTCAGCCACTACAATTGCTCACTTTGGGCTGACTAGAATGTATACCCTCTCATGATCATACCTTTGCTTGAGTACCAGTGTCAGTTTTACAGCAGCTTAGTAGAACAATACTGTGGATTATTTGAAATGTTTCACACTCAAATTCCTGTTACTTTTATTGGTGCATCACAATGTATGCATATGCATGAGCACTTGCACAGGTAAGAAGCAGGTACTTCTTGATTTGGATTATTTAATGTATGAGACAATATATCTAGCACTAAAAATTTTTGATTATTTTTATATTTTAAAATTCAGTAAGTTGATGCTGAAGCCGTACAATGGCAGATACATTTTGAGACCCAATAGGAAAAGCTGGTTGTCATAAATTAGTAGTCTGAACAATCTCCCAATACTTGAGTAACATTGAATGTTTAGGGAGTTTGTTGTAAAGCTGACGATGTCTCTGGCTTCCTTACAATAGTGTATACTAACTTATACTAGCTGGAATACCCTTATGTTCCTTGTTACCTGAAAGAGCTAAGTGTATTCAGGTTATAAAGGTAAGACAGAAAACATCAAGTCTGCGTGGAAGTTATTTGGCCTTTGTAAAACATAGTTTAATGTGAGATTAAATTTTAGATGCTGAAGAGAAAAACTAGAATCAAAATTGAAATGCTTTTCAAGGGAAAGTCCATTTGATGGTCAACTTGAATTTCTGTTCCAGTACGTCTTCTTTGGCTTTTTGAAACAATGAGGAGGTGGTCTGCCGTGTACTTTATAAGAACCCCTCACTTGCCTGAGCACTGAAGTTTCTGAACTGAAATTCTCTGGCAGAAAATGAGGTGGACATAAATAGCTGTTTCCCAGCCAGAATCATATTGATCACTGTTAGCATAAACTCTTTATAGACTTAGATCTCCTTTTCTATCTCAGAGCAGATTGGGAGAAAGAATGTGAAATGCCACTAGACACAGACACAGCAATAGCAAATCCCAACTGAGAACTCATCACGGAAAGGGGAAGCAGGAAAAAGAGGTACAGACACGTGATACCACAGTGAATATCCACAGTACATGACATACAGACATGCGATACCGCAGTGAATATCCACAGTACATGACATACAGACATGTGATACCGCAGTGAATATCCACAGTAACATCATGACATATAGACATGTGATACAGCAGTGAATATCCACAGTAACATCATGGCATATAGACATGTGATACAGCAGTGAATATCCACAGTAACATATGTGATACGGCAGTGAATATCCACAGTAACATCATGGAATACAGACATGTGATATGGCAGTGGATATCCACAGTAATATCATGGCTGAAAAGGTTATTTTATCTTCTAAAACTTATCTTTGTAGAGGTAGGGACATGTGCATCTTAGAAATTAGTACAAGTGCTTAAATTAAATCTCGTTATTTTCTTTTGCCCAACAAATACATATTGTGAAAATTCATGTCTGGACATAGATCACTTAAACAGTGGTTCTGTATTTAGAGTTCAAGGCTGTGTTTAGTAATTACTTGAAAAGATGACCTTCCTTATTTCTCCATACCATAGGGTGTATGGCATTTCTAGACTTAATTCTAAGAGGTTTTTTTTTTTTTTGGTTTTTCGAGACAGGGTTTCTCTGTGTAGCTTTGCGCCTTTCCTGGAACTCGCTTTGGAGACCAGGCTGGCCTTGAACTCACAGAGATCCGCCTGCCTCTGCCTCCCGAGTGCTGGGATTAAAGTCATGTGCCACCACCGCCCAGCTCTAAGAGGTTTTAACATATAAATAAAAATAATTGTTGGTAGTTAGTGATATATTAAAATAGCAACAGCACAAGAATTTACATATGGAGCATCTAGGAAAATACAATAAACACCCATTGATACTAAACGATGACAGGATACAATTCTATTAAAATAACTCAACAGGAAAGCATAGCTTCTGAAGGGAGAGTTTAGGAACTCTGTAGATCTACTTATAATCAGGATTTGCTGTTTCACTGATAGAAGTTATCATATAAGTAATAGATGTATGGTTCATTTTATTCTTTTCACATGACAACTGCCCTCCATAGTTCGAATGTTGTCTTTGTAAAGAGAGAAAGGAACTAGAATTGATCTCAGGAGCCCTTCAGTGGCTCGTGATACTACAGTTTGATCCTGTGACATCCTTACTTTTCTTTCAAACCTTTGGGTTTGGAAAACTGCAAAGTACTCCTGCAAACAAAATACCCCACTCGTTCCTAGGGCCAGGGGAGAGCAAAGAGATGGCCATGAGAAGGATACACACAAGGCTTCCTTCATTTCCTGTCCTCAGATCTGGGCATAGATTGTCACTAGTCAAAGGATTATAAAGCTATAACTACAGATTTGAGCTAATTTATTTTGCTTCCTGACAGAGAATTTGTTTAATGTAAATGGCATGAGTGTAGCAAAATGACTTCCAGTGTAGAAAAATTTGGGTAAACTGCAAAGGGTATCACAAGGAGAATGTACCAGCGGTCCTAAAACTATTGACCATTTCATACTAGATTCTTCAATTTGATCATCTTTATAGGCACTTCACAGTGCCAAAACACTAACTAATATGGTGGACTGTACAGAAACTGGCCATCAAGATGTTTTCCTAGAGCAAATGGATGCTGTCATTCCATGCTATCCAGTTTGTGCTTGAATTTAATGCCAAAGAGCATGCCATTTTTATGGTTTTGAAAAGGCAACTGCATACTAAACTACCCTCCCAGTTTGACCCCATCTTTAGGTTTTTATTGCCTGAACTGGCACCAAAGAAACTTCTTGAAAATAACACACTCCTTGTCCATTCAGTGGTTAATGATGCTTAAAAAAAATCACAGTTTGTGACTGTGACCTAAATTATGCCAGAAGCTATAAAGTCATGGTTTTCTTTAAATTCAAGTATGATCCACATGGTTTATACTACTACACTGACCCCATAATACTGTTGATGAGCACAAGTGCACACACACACACACACACACACACACACACACACACACTCGAGTGCAGGACATTAAATGACTTGATAAAAAGAAATGGTATTTTTCAGACTTCCATGTTAAAGAAAAGGCTCATGAAAGAGATGTAAGTGAACTTTAAGCCAAACATTTGTTTGGCTTTGCTGCAGCAGGCTGCAGGAATGTAAACTTTTTTTTTTCAATGACTTCAGCTCCTAATTTGAAAGCTAGGATTTTTAGGAGTGAGCAAGAGACTATATTTGGCCAAAAAATTCTGCTGGCTTCACTTAGCCAATCTGCACATTCAAAACAATACTTCTTTATCAAAAAAACAATAGTCTGTTTTATTCACAGCACATGTAGAAGTTGGAACATCGAGCAAATTCCACTTTCTTCTTGCAGTGTGTCTGTAACCAGCTAATGAGCTGCAACAGAGCCTGGCCTTCATTTTCAGCAAATTAAGTTCATCCCCACAGGAATTGTGGTCTGGCTGTGGCACCAGTCCTAGGTATGGGTGGGATTTGTTTCTTCCACCAGTCGAAGGTTAGCCACACGGGTACGTGCTGTCGCACCACACAACACAATTTTCTCTATAATAACCAGGCTAAGTAGCCCTCTACCCCACAAAAGCAGATCCCATTTAATTTACTTTGTGTTTATAGCACTCCCTCTCAAACCGCATCATTGGCACAGCCCGATATTTATACAACTTTTTATTTTAAACTATTTATTTAGAGTCGAGGCCTCAGTAGCAATCGCTGTCAGATCCACTGAGCATGCTCAACTTCACAATTCTGAATGTAAGTTGGGAAGAGTGATGTGTGTCTTTGGATTTTCTTCTCCAGTGCGCACGTACCCATCACAGCAGCAAAGGAAGGCTTCACGTGTACCGTAGAATTTGCAAGACAAACTGCTCCTGGGAGTTTAACACACAAGAACAGTGAACATTGTCTGCTTGTTGTGTCTTGGCATGCTTTGAAAAAAAGATTTTAAGATCAGTTTTGAAACATTGAAACTTCAATTTGGAGCTGGAAGAAGTGTTGTGGGGGACGCTTTTCACATACAATGATTAATCAATTGTAATGGAAGTTTATAGTCAAATAGGTACTTGCTAAAGTATTATAGGAGAGTATTTATAATTTTGTACCTGGCTTTTGTTTTGTGGCCTTACTCCAGGCTATGTTTTTCTTAATCTTTCAGTGTCTTTAACTTTTAGCATGAGAGAAATGATATGAAATTTAAATAGGCCCTCTGCATATACTTTATGGCTGTTAGCTTGGTGTTTTTGTGGGACTCCGAACAGCGGGAGCTGGTGTATCTGACTCTTTTTGCTGCTCTTGAGACACTTCCCCTTCTACTGCGTTGCCTTTTCAGCCTCAATATGAGGACTTTTGCCTTGTCCTGTTATATATATCTAGGTTTTGTTTGACCATCCTTTCTTGCATGCATGCTCTTTTCAGAAGAAGAAATAGAGGAGGCATGGATCTGGGAGAGTGGGGAGGTGGGGGGAAAGCTGGATGAAGTGGAGGGACAGGAAACTGTGGCCAGGATGTATTGCATGAGAGGAGAATGTATTTTCAATAAAAGAGCCTTTTTATCCATATAAAATGTAACATCGTTCATTTTTCCCACCTGTGAGCACAGCATCACGTAAATGACATTGAACCTTCACATTCTCTGGTATTCGATACTGCTGTATTGTTTTAGACTATTTCATGATATAAAAGACTGTTGAGTTAATTTTATTAGCAAAGCCTCCCTCAGACCTTTGGCCCTCTTTTACTTTCTTCTTTTGATGGACATTTACCTATTTTCAAGATTAGGCTCATATGTTACCTATTTAAGAAAATGTTCTTCCATTTCCAAAGATGAGCACCACTTACACTGTGAAATGCTCTTTGGAGACACGAATGATGCTCTTGTGCCTGTTTCCTGTAACCACTGCTTTCCCCTCTGTGCTCAGGAAGCTAGCCCAATTCAAGGCAGGGACAAGACAGTAAAGGAGCTGACTACTTTTTGGTAACTCAACCCCTGAAGTTTGAAATCAGATTTGAAAACATAAAGCGGTGTTTCCGTCTTACCCTCCTCCGCCTAGGCTTGGTAAAACGTCATTAGTCCAGACAGCGGTAGAGGGCCAGGAAAGAAGATGGTACAGACACTGGTGGCAGTGTGACCAGGAGCTCAAGTGACGCATGGAATGGCAAACCATTCCATGAAACCACGGATGTGTGAGCACAGGACTTGCAGCATCTCACTTCACTACCGAGAAGGGCGCGTGGAGATGAGCATGCCAGGGGTGCTGGGTGCTGGTAGGATATTGACGATGAGGCCAGAACTCCTCCTCCTCTCTTCTCTTCCAGATCCCTGGTCCTTTAAATCCCTGGAAGTTATAGGCAACCTATTGGAAAGTAGGTTAAAATGAGGCCTTATTTCTGCCATTATGTGAATGGGGATTTCAAATAAACACACTGTTATGGGTGGGAGGGAAGCAAAATTATCTATATTTTGGACATCTGTGTCTGGTGGCATTAGCTTTTTGTACATCAAGGACAGAATTATGTCTTCTTCTTTGGATTCCAGTGTTACAGAATGTGACACATAGTAGGTATGCAATAAAGAGTTGTTCAGAGACTAAATCAATATTGTAGAACAGGCGTTTCATGCTAACTGCTCCAGGCCTTTGATCTGGTTTTTCTGTTGGGTCACATTAAAAACGTCCTGCCTTACTGCGCCTGCTGCCTGCCAGCTTGGCCTGTTTACCCCTGTGGTTTCCCACATTCCCAAACAGTGCGGCATTGCTTGAAATTATGCTTCAGCATTTTCTGGAGTGTTTCTTCTGCCCACCCTTCTTGCAGTGACTCCGCTTCAGTCCCCTGTATGCCAGCTGCTGGAATAGCTGCTGTCACTAAGCCTCGACATACGTCCACCCCAGAGGAGTTAAGTGAGACCACATCAATGCTGGGGAACTGGCTGTCTTCCAGAACCGCACTGTGGGCCGTTCTATCTTGTGCTTTGGTGAAGTCTATTTCCCCATTGCCTTTCAGTGGAGAAGGGGGGCTAAGGTGGGGTACAGGATACAAAACAGAAACAGAAAGCCCAACGTGTGGGTAGAAAATTCCCCTTTCGTCTTGAGCACAGGAGACCTGTTCAGAGCGTGTTCCACTTACACATTCCCTTCTGGACTGATTTCTTCCCCCAGTTTTCTGGTCCTGACACTTGTAAACCAGATGGGTTTGGCACTGTCATGCTAAGATGTATAGGACAGCAGGAGGGATGATTGTGTCTCCTCCAACCAGTGCAAAGACATTGGCTATGGCCCAGTGCTGAGACCTCAGAATCTTCTCCTTGAAGGTTGTATTTGGAATTTCTGAGATCCAAAAGGTCTCTCACACTTTTAACCTTAAACAATTTAAATCCCAGCATCATTTTAATGACTTTGCATAGAGGACCGAGACACATAAGTACAAACTTCTCTCCCTCTTGCTTTTGTGTTCTCCCATTTGTAAGTTCATATGTTTTGGTTTCAAATAACAGAAAATATAGTTCAAACTGACTTAGCAAATGTCGAAATGCCTCTTGAGTGACAAGTGGTGTGGTGTACAGGTAGTGCTCCTCAGTAATGGGAGCTCAATTCTTTCTCTCTCTCCACTCTGCCATCCAGTGCTTCCGTCAAAGTCACAAGATGATGGGGAACAACCTACATCTGTTTCCTGTGGATCTTGTTCATGTCCCGCAGATACACGGCAGCCACTAAAGGTCTTTTCTCCCCAAGAAGTCCTGCACAAAATGCTCAAATTTTTCTCTTAGAAAAACATTTTAACTTAGAAATACCCATAATTCATGTGTACTATGTAACTGTTCTTTCTTCATTTCTTACTCCCTCTGTCTATTTGCTTCCAGTAGATAATAAGGACACTATAACTATCAAGATGGGTCTCATTGTACTGCAGTGAAGAACACACCTTGCTGACACAGGCTCCCGTGGCTTGTAATTAATTACCTTCAGCTAGTCGATCAACTGAAGCTAATTCGAGCCATGATGAGAGGTTGGAAAAACAGTGTTCGAGCTCTGGCATTGGTGTTTGTTAGACATGTGATCCATGGCTATTCATTTAACCTCTCAGGGACTTGGTTTTCTTCTCAGAGCTCAGAATGCCAGGCAAGATTATTGTTTACATAAGATGAGATTGGTCTTCCTTATTGGAATCACTTTCAGATCTACAGTAAAAGGCTTTGTCCTATGTCAGGGTCTTCATTTATTTAAAAATATTGTTTATGATGTTTTAAGGACTGGGGTGTGACTTGATGACAGCACTTGCTTCACATATACAGAGTCCTGGGTTCCTTCCTCAGCACATCCCCACACACCATAATAAAAATAAATTTAGAAAACATAGGGCTGAATTTATAACAACACTGAAGTTATCATTTGTTGAGTGCTTACTATATACGAGGTAATCTTCCAAGCACTTTATATTCAGAACTCAACCAGTTGTCACAGTACCCATTGAGGAAGATATAATACTATTGTTAGTCTCATTCTACAGATGAAGCACAGGGAGGCTGTGTGACCTACTCTAAGAAGGTTTTCAAGGCTTGAAAATCCTTGAAGGTCTTTCTGGGACTGGGGAGTGCATGGGAGTGGGCTCTACACCTGCCTAACGGGAGCTCCAGCACTCTGATCTAGTTTACATGGTGGGCCTGAGCTTACGATTCCAAGGCTTGGGCTGAGGGTGTACTTCTGCTGGTAGGGTACTTGTGTAGTGTAGAGACCTGGTTCAGTCTCCAGCCCAGCGCAGACCTGGTATGGTGACACACACCTAAAACCCTGTCACCCAGGAAGTGGAGGCAGGAGGATCAGAAGTGCATGGGCATCCTTAGCTAGCCTGGGCTACATGAATAAATGACTACTAAATTAATCCAAGGATAGTGGTATACACTTGAAGTCCCAGCACTTGGGAGGCAGAGGCAGAAAGATGGACAGGTAGTTCCAGATTAGCCAGGGTCACCTAAGGAAACCGTCCCAAACAAACAGACAGTAAATAAATAAACAGACAAATTCTCTAAACCCCAAATTTATATTATGAATAAATCATAGGCAAAGCTAAAAAATAAAGTTTATGACAACTTGAAGTGGACAAGGCATTATGGTAGACTCTAGGAATGAGATGAGCCTAGATGATTATTAATATCAATTATAGATAAAATTAGTATAAAATGACATGGGGATTGCATCCTTTACTGTGCATTTAGAAAATGTACTTTTCCTTCTCACTGACTGACCACCTCATATCTATTTGATTCTTTTATCTTTTTATTTCATTTTCCTTGATTTATACAAAGAAAATGAAATGCAGATAACTATTAACCTTGAATAGTAATTCATTAATTAGTTAATTATTCATTAGTTAAAATAATCGAGGCTTTGGCTTACATTTTATATGTATATACTTATAATTATAGATTATATACAAAAGTCTTAATCTAAATATTGAAAAAAACATCTATTTTAAGCAGGATTTTCAGCATTTCCCTAAAGAACAGTTTTTCCCTATGGGTTATGATACTGTATTTATTCTTTTTTTTTTTTTTGGTTTTTCGAGACAGGGTTTCTCTGTGTAGCTTTGCGCCTTTCCTGGAACTCACTTGGTAGCCCAGGCTGGCCTCGAACTCACAGAGATCCGCCTGCCTCTGCCTCCCGAGTGCTGGGATTAAAGGCGTGCGCCACCACCGCCCGGCCTTGTGTTTATTCTTATTTTTAAATAATCACATCACTTTTCCTCTTCCTTTCCTCCTTCCAGCCCCTCCCATGCGCCTCCACTCTTAAATCAATAGCCTCTTTTACTTGATGATTATTGTTACATATACCTATATGTGTACATATATACACGCATATAAGTCTGTGTATACACAAACACATGTAAACACAACCTGCGTGGTCTGTTTTTGTTGTTTGTGTTTATTTCCATCCAGGACTGAGCACTCTGCACTGGACAACCGGACTCATCCCTGGGAGAGGCTGGTCCTCCTTCTCCCGGCAGTCCTGTGTTGCCTCAGTTCTCTCGAGGGTTGGCACCATACAGACTTAGCCTCCCTCCGTGTCAGCACCTCCATTGGCACTGCCATTGTTCCTATCTCGAGACAACACTTTTTTCTGTTCTAATTTCAGAAAATTGAAACTAGCATGTTTAATATAAAGCCAATGGTTTTAAAATTTTGAGTTAATGACTACCAAAGACAATGCCTTTTTTTCCATTTGCAAAACATAAAGCTTAAAGTTAAAATTCAGCTAAGGATCATCTTATTCCAGGTCCTTCTGTCATTTGTCTTTTGTTCGGCTTGATTCATCCTTGTTGATTCTACTTTATTTCATGGTATGCAAATCTTTCATGATATACAGTTAAGCATTTTAGGGTGTTTCACATTTCTTATGGAAGTGATCTAAAAGAGGAAGGTAAGGAGGCAGAAAAGCAAACAATTTGAAAAGCAACTTAAAGGAGTACTTTTGTGTCTCTGTCTCTCTTTCTCTGTGAGTGAGTGTATGAGTGTGTGTGTGTGTGTGTGTGTGTGTGTGTGTGTGTGGTATGGCCATGTGTAAGTAGTGCTCACCTGTGTGTAGTCCAAAAGAGGGCTTTGGATATCTTCCATTTTTTTTCTGCCTACTCCTTTTAGGGCAGAGTCTCTCTCTGAACCTGGAGCTCACATGGTTACTTTGGTTTCTCTGTTTTGTTTGCGTGACTACACTGGAGAGTAGCAAGCTCCAGCAATTCTCCTGTCTCCATTTGGCGTTGGAGTTACAGGCATGCACAGAACACTCAGCTTATTAGGAGTGTGTTGGTATCTGAACTCTGGTTCTTGTACTTGCTCAGCAAGCAGTCTTAACCTGAGCTATCTCCTGCCACGAGAGGCTTCCTTTTATTCACTCTTCCAAGCAGTTTCAGGTCACAGTCTGTTGGTTTTATTTCTGGGGACAGGGTGAGGCATGACATCATGGTGGGCAGCACTTACTATAGAGAAACTGCTCACCTAGGGCAGAGTAAGGAGACAAAGCACATACATCAAGAGGTTACCCCCAATGGCTCATTTCCTCCAATTAGGCCCCAACTCCTAAAAATTTTACAACTGCCCCCAGATGCTATCAGCTGGCAAAGTACAGTAATATACGTGTATAAAATGTCATTACGAAACCCACTACTTTGTGTGCTAATTATAGCATAAAGTTATGCTTCTGCTTTATACATGCATGGAAAAGCAAAAAAGAAATCTCAGTTGACCATTTGGCCTGTTAGTTAACATAGCCACCACATATATAGAGAATCTGAATCGCAAAAGCTCCTCCTCTTTTGTAGCCAAATGCCATGTAGTGAGCTTGTAGGTGAGTAAGATGTATTTGGGAGGTGGGTATTTTCACTACAGAAGCTTTATTCATTGTGTTGGTTACAGAACACCAACTTCATGAACACAGCAACTTGGATGTGCCTAGAAAACAGTTCGATTATTTTGTCTATAACTGTTCTGGTTCTCTTATAAAGTTAGATCCCTATGCATTTTAAAATTCAATCCAATCCAATAATTAAAGCCATCCTTTTAGGTAATGCTGTCTGTTTAGGAAAACATGCTTAGTCTCCCAGATTTTTCAGCCTTCTGTCCACTTCTGGGCTCTCCTTCAAGTTAGTGTCTGGTGATTTTACAGTCTTAAGCATGGTAGGGAAGAGCTAGCATCACTGGGTGCTGAGTTCTACTGGTCCTCTGGGTTTCAGGATGATGTCTCTTGTCTATTGGACTTGTAGGTGTTAGAGATGTTGTGGGCACCTGTTATCTTGGCTTTTGGTCTGCCTGCCAGCAAATTAGCTTGGCTTAGGGGCTACAAGAGTTCAGTCTCTGCTTTATTTCACTGTAGCTCCCTGGTGGAAGCCCAAATTGGGGCTCTACTACAGAGGTCCTTTGTTTTTTAAATCTTAACACAGCTGCCTCCTCAGCTCTCCTTGGGTGTAAGAGTGGGGTGTTATGGGAACTCCTTGTTTATATCTATGCCACATTGAAACCAAGAGGACTCTGGGAAAGCCATTTCTAAGAGATGAGCACTCTTGAGCATTCTTGCCATCCAGGTAACTCTAGCCGATTTCCTTCTGGACTCAGATGTAGAAGTTTGCATTTCTTTTGAGCCTTTCTGCGCTCAACCACCAAGAAGAGTGAAAAGTGTAGCTGGAATCTGAGATGTAGTCTCATAGTGCCCAAACCTAAAAGGCTTCTCTGCCTCTGTACGGGAGCTCTCCCATCATGTTAGAACAATCACATGACCTAGAGAGCTCATGCCTAGAAGTAGAAGCAATTCTCCTTTCATAATAAGAGACGTATAGTTGAATTTTCCAGTGTTAATTCCTATAATATTAAGTAGGTTCTAAAAGCATTAAGCAAATCTGTTTACTCTCCCAAATGCCTTGCGTTTGAGTCAAATGCTTATCTTTTCCTGATCTAGGGCAGTAAGATTTCTGGGTTGCTCTTAAAAGAAATGTGATTTAAGGAATGTTTTGAGATACATTGGTTTAGTATTCACAAAATACACTTCCTGTACAGTTCAAAGCCTGGAAATGTGTGGCTGAATGAGCAGTTTGTACTCTATCTCCTGGTGAAGTTAATATGAGAATCACTTCTAATACACTTTGTCTAGCAAGTAGCAAAGGTGGGAAGTTGGATTTGCTGTGAACTAAAAGTGGATAAAATCTAGTAGAATATATTTAGTATAAAGTCTGTAAAAAGGGAGAAATAATTACAGACAAAAATCAGGCAAACATTTCTTTTATCAATAAATAATGAATTAAGGTGACTTCTACAGTGCAGTGTTCTTCTACAGTATAAACTGGCATTTTTTAAAAAATTGTTTCCTAAGTGTTTTTTTTCAAAGAAAAAAAGGATTAGCAAATTTTATTTAATGAATGCTATGATGTTTCTGTTCTACATGTTAGCAAAATGAAATTGCCTCCTTTGTATATCTTTTCCAATTAGATTTTGGAATTTGTAACAGGCCTTTTCAAATAGAAATGAAAATTAAACTATTATAAAATAGAAAACATATGTAGAAAATAATGCAGATTTTTAACACAGCCCTGTATTTTCACTATGTGAAAGAATATTGCCTTTATAGTACAAACGGATAATTAAAGGTGCTGGGTTACACCTCGGTTTAGAGACGGATTGCTCAATCTAGCGTCGGAAAATCATCACTAAGTCTCACGAAACTTTGGAGTTCTTTTTAAATTTTGAGCCGAAATTTCTCCCAAATCCAAAATTCATGATAAAAAGAAGTGCATATAATGACCACATTTCCTCAAATAGTCTCCGAAATCACGGGCGCATGCTGTCATGCTAGTGCTCAGTGTACATTTGGATTTGGAGGCTGGAGCTATGGATTGCCTTCTGAATTGCTCCACTAAGGGTGGTTTGTCGGACACATAAAACAACCCTTCCTTTGCTCTCCTGTGTGCACAGACCACAATTAGTCACAAACCTTTCTCTTTATTGTGTTCTTGAACTTTACAACATAAGAATGGCTTATAAACTTATAGACAATGTGTAGAAAACTGGAAAGCCTTCTTAGGCGCCATCTTCAGTATTTACATCACTCATTCATAGAAAATTTAGAGGTTGCTAACAGCTTTTAGTCATGTTTTGCGAAAGTTAAAATTTTCTTTTTGCTTAAAAACCTAGAAATTCAGATGTGATGAAATATGAAAAGCTGCTGTAGACTTTTTCTATTTTTTTTGTGGCTTAATCACAGAAAACATTAACTGAGGTAAAAGTTGAAATGTAATTTTAAAACTTGCACTTCCAGTAGACTCTTAAATGATGCTTCTAGAAAGAAGCCTGATTTGAGGACTTGAGCATCATTCTGAACAGTGGGCAGAGGTATATTTGAATTATATTAAATGTGAAGGAATAATTTTAATTTCAGAAATATTCTTTGTCATAATTTCTGGAACTTTTCAGTATTCCTATTTTTGGAAAATAGAATTTTGTTGATTTGTGCACACCAAAATATTAATGTTTTTAATGGAAAATAGAGTTTATACTTGAGATTTCCGGTCACTATACCAGGATATCAATGGTGTCCTCTGTCTCTCCCTGTCTCTGAGAGAGAACAAACAACGTAGTGTCTAACCACAAATACATATCACTGCTACTTTTTCCTCAGTACATAAAAGTACAGCCTCAAGTAGTCACACTTTTGTCATTAATGCTCCTGTGTAAAAACCTCACCAAAGTGAAAATGAAGGCCTCCATTCTTAGACACTGTCCTTCAAAGGCTAGACTGGAACTTAGGTAACATGATTTTTCATTTGTCTCTAGGACTGTGGAAAGACACTGGCTTCGAAAAATGTACACATTTGAACATCATGTAGGAATAAATATCTCCCTCTTGGAATTCAAATTGTATCTAGTAATGCTATTTTTATGCCTCTTACTAGGAAACGAAATACCTCTAAATTTAGTGCTTTGGAATTTTATTTCCACTAAAATTTTCTTCAGATATGTGAGCACCATAGTAACAGCTCTGTGAGCGGAGTCTTCATTACAATTTCCCGATAAGAGCTCCACTCAAGACAGCTCCTTTGGGAGGACTGAAACTAAAAATTGATTCTGATAACATTAGAACAAATTTAAAGACAAAAAAAGAAAGAAAACATTAAGGAAAGCGTGCATGCAATGGACAAATATGACTTCCCTTTAAGCAAGTTTTTGTTTTATTGTTTTGTTTTAGATAAAAGCTAGCGTGCATTTCTCAGTTTTCTAAATTTCTTCATAGATTGATAGGATTTCACCTTTTAAAAATTAATCTTTTGTAAGAAATATGAAAAATTCAGTTAAATTTACTTAGGGTCTACATAAAGATGTTAGTATCCTTTATAATGATAGCATTAAAACAATGTAATGTTAAGTGATATGAGTGTGAAAAATCAGTTCAGGGAATCTATTTTAATGAAAAGATAATAAGCAATAAATTATTTTCAAGGAAATAATTGCGTTAAAAATAAAACAAAACAGTGTAGTCCATAGACTGAGTTCTGGCCACCTGAGGAAGAAGCTGTCAGAATAAATCAGGTTGATAACTGATAAGCAGAGCATGTAGTCTGTCATTTTTAAATATGTGCCCAATTTCTTCACATAAATCTTACCTTAAAATCTTCAAAGGGAAAATTTATTTTGGGCACATTGGCCATGAGTATCAGTTGACATTTATACAGCGCACAGAATTTATACTGTGGGTTAGGATGCTGGCCATAATTCCAGGCTGATAGTTTGTAAAGGGAAGATTCCATTTTGTACTGTTTATAAAATGTTACTCTGCAGTTCCATGCTCCAAGACTAACAAAGTCTATCCAAGTCTACTCAAGCACCGTGGTTTAACTTACTGCATTCATTAAACTCAGCTAAGATTGTCCTAATTATATGCTATCAACAATTAAGAAATGGATCACATGCCACAGACTGGCTACAACATTCCGTGTTCTCGGCTGGTTGCCAACGGAGGTATCACGTCCCATTCCACCTTGTCATCAGCTGTGTTCCTGCCTCTGCAGAACAAGCAGCAGCTGCGCTAGACAAAATAACCTGAACTCTCACACGTACTTTTCCTTTAGGAAAGAGCTCCCACTAAACGGCGTCTCTGCTGTGAACAGGAATACACCTGAGTAAGTTGGTGCTGAAAATATATTTTATTCAGATAGATTTTTTTCACTGATATAATCTTTCATGGCTTTCAAATGCATTTGTCCCATCAAAATAATCGTCTTACTTTTCATGCTGAAATTATTACCAAATGGATTCTGTGGGCAGCTAAGCACTCTTTACTTGTTCAGCAATGATTTTCCTATACCTCAAATTACATAAGTTTATAGGTGCTCTGTTTCAAAGGAAAACAATCTTTATTGATCCAAGCAGTCAGAATTAATTGTGGATCTCTGATCTCAAAACTCCTGGCAAAGTCCTTTTATTCAGAACACCCAAATGCCAGACGTTCAACACTTCACAAATCCTTGTGGGAATCATGGGTTTTTCAAAAACTCTGTTCAATCTACTGCGGCTTCTAAAAGCAAAGGTTCAACAAGGAGTTTGCCTGAACAGAGACAGGCTCAGGCAACTTTGTGAAAAGCTAGATTGGATCTGGCTCTTGCTTCCGCTGTCCTCTTTGTTCCTGATAAAGTAAAAATGGGTTTTAGAAGTCGTCCTCCTCTTCCTGTGCTTGACCGAGAGACCCTGGAGCAGCAGGTGTGTGTTGTGCCAGGATCAGAGAGTGATGCTCTCAGGTGATAGTGCTGAGTCAAAGACCCCAAAGGCTGTTTGTCCTTCCAATAGTTTCTGAAGTAGACAATCATGGAAAGCTTGTTCTCCTAGGAAGACATGGTTTTAAACTTCTCCACAGAGTTTGGATACATGAGACCATGTGTTTTCAGTTATCAGTTGACTTGGATCTTGAAAGCTTTACTGTCTCCTGTACAAATCAAGATGGAGGTTGCATGGGCTCCTTAATTAGGGCATATGAAAGAGATCTGAGAGATCCACACAAAGTCTCCAGTTTGTGTACCCATCGTAGGCCATTGTGTACTGAGACTATTTCTTTTGGAGGTAGTAGCTTCTCAACTCTTGCTTCACAGGAGGATGCTTTTGCTGCTAACACTGTAACTCAAAGAAATATACCAAGATATTCCTTCTCTAAAGCAAATCTTTGAGAAAGACAATGACCTTTGATTTTGTGAGGGAATCTCACGGATTTCTTTTCTTCATAGATATCTTTAGAAATTCTGGCAAATACTATCTAGGGAGTATCTATTTTGTAGTGGGTAGCCATATCCACAGCACTGCTGAAGAGCCAGCCGCGGGGTGCATTGTCTCCCATTCGTTTCTTCTTCTTACCTGCTGTTCCTCCTCCTCTTCCCCCGTCTTCTTCCTCCTTTTTTCCAGTCCTGTCTTACACTCCATGTCTCCCTCTCTGCTTTTGGTTTTCGATGGCACACCGGGTTACTGTGAAACACTCAGTTCTAGATTATCAGTTCCTCTGGCTTGTATTTAACCAATCATGATGCAGCAGTACATTAGTAAATGGTTGGCCAGTTTGAGTCACCCCTTTTCCTGACACCTGGGTCAGTGCCTTGTCCTCAGGAGATTCTTAGTGATGGTCACTTATTTGGCTTTCTTTTCTCATAATCTGATTACTAAAGAGCAAAAGGTATATTTTTTTTACTCTTAACATCCAGGACACTTTTCAAAAAGATATTCAACAGGTTTTGATTTTTATAATTTTTTTCTGTATTGATTCTGTCTAATCTTGTTCCTATTAAAAATAACTCCTCAGCACATCTCTTTTTGACCTGCAGTTGATTTTTGTACATCTTTTCTCTCTTGAGAATAGCTTTTGCTTTTTCTTGCCAGCTTTCTTCTCTCCTTTTGTATTATTTCACATTACAAGTGAAGTTTGGTCTGTTTCTGGGACAGCTGCTTTCGGTGCCCTCCTCTCCACTCTGCTGACCACATCTCTGACTGCCCAGGGTGTGGTGCCTGAAGGTCTTCCAAGAGACTTGCTTCCAGTGGAAACACTGGAATAGCATTGTTGAACTGCAATTTGTAATCAGAAATAAGAGAATTCTAGTAATTTTAAACAGTTGGAGACACTTTCACCATATCACTGAAAGTTGTTAAAATTCTCAATCTCAAAATCAGTATATCCCATATTAAGACTGACTGTAAATACATGACTCTAACAATAACAGAAAGAAGCCTGTATAGACATCTGGTTCATAAGCCCTTTTCAAAAAAGTGGTAGACTTGATCTTCCACTTTCTTAAATACTCAAAGGAAAGCATTTTTGATATATTCCTGTTTATGGTTGCATAATTTTTACAGCTACTGAATTATTTGAACTAAATCCCATTTTTTCCTATTCCATGACCACTCTCAAGTACAAATGCATTTAAATAAAATGTTAGTGGTATATTGGAAAATAGATTTTTACTGTTTGTACCATTGAGAAAATATTAATTTCAATCACAAGAGAGGTTATTTTCTATTTGTTTACAAATACACAGGACCAGAACCAACGTAGAGTCCGTTAGGGCTGAAAAGACTTCCATATCTGACTCAAGAGCCTAGTAAGTCCATTTTGCCACTTGTATTCATCTCCATTTCATTAACAACCTTCTCCTGCACTACACAGAAAAAATATTTGCAGATAGTGTCTACTGCTTCCGTGGGACATGCCTGACAGCTTAGAGTAAGTGCATGGGAAATGGGGAGGCCCCTTTACACCCAGTAGCCAGTAGGACAAATCACTGAAATCCTCTTAGATGTTAAGAGGGAATGTCCTGAGCTATTCTGAAGTCTCAGAAGGACTAACAAAGTTCATTACATTTGTCATTGAAATTTGACAGTGATGTAGAACAAAACCTTTCCACAGTGGGGACCGGCTGCACCGAAATCCTTTTGCAAGAAGGAAATTAGGTCAGCAGAAATTTAGGTCACCACCTTACAGAGGTGTCCTCATGCCTGAAAGAAGCCAAGAGAATGCAAAATGTAACATACAAAAAGATTGTTGTTTTGTATTTAATCCAGGAAGTGGTACCTTTCACAGCTTAGTGTGGTATAAAATTCAGGTATGATTCAGCAAAGACAATTGCCTTTTGCATCAGTAGCATTGCTCCTGATGAATCTAAAAGCAACATTGAGGTGCTTCTAGCTGAGGCTGACTGACCCAGTTTAGTCATGCAATTCAAGAAATATTTACCAAGCCTACATTATATGCAACAAGCCTATTAGATAACAAAATGTTATGAAGATTAACAAGCATTCACCTTCCACCCTCTCCCTCTGATGAGTAAGAAGCTTATAAACCCAGGAATAGGAGGAGATAAAAGTACAATATTGGCCCAAAGTCATTGATCACACAGTGAATGAGCTCCTACTATGTGCCACAGGATAAGTGAATTGATATACAAGATGCAAATCAGTGTGACTGCTCGATGGAGAAGAGAAAGAGATCAGGTCAGTTTGAGGTGGGCAAGAAGGAAACTTTTCTTGAAAGGGGTAGGTTCACTGAATTTAAGATGAATATAATTTCAACAGATGGTGATCTATAACAGGTCCCTGAGTGGAAGTGGTGGGAAGAAAGACACAGTTGGTACCTAGAGGCAGGAAGCAAGCAGAAGCAGCCCTGCTCCAGAGCTTCAGGCTGAGAAAGCGGCATATGTGAAGACGAAAAAGGCAGGCAAGATTGCATTGTATTTGAAAAATAGTACACGATCCATCTGACAATAAGTATTAAGCAGAGACGCAGAACTGCAGTATTGATATTCCTTGATTCAAAGTGGGATTATGTCCCAGTGGAGTTGTTGGTGTGTACTGTAAGTTGACAGAAGTTGAAAGAGTATTTAATACACTAGCCCACTGAACATCCTACCTTACTTAGCAACAGTGCCTCGTAGAGTAGAGGCTGTTTGCACCTGTGATCACATGGCTGACTAGGATGGCCATTTTGCTGTTGCTGCTCAGAGTCTTCAAGGAATAGTGTACCTCATAAGGCTGCCCTGAAAGGGAAAGTTAAAGTTCAAAAGAAACTTTCGTGGTAAAGTTGGAAAATTGTAAACTGAACCATCAAAATTTGGGACCATCTGTAGTTAGAAAGTTTGGAATTTTATTTCGATATACCATGAATGCTGGATTTAGGGCTGTGTCAGGCCTTGCGGAAGGGACACTGGTGATTTGGAATGCTCCCTCAGGATAAATGAATAAAGCATAGAAATGTGAAGTGTTAAACCATATCTGCTGCTCCAGAATGTCTCTAGATGGAAAGGGATTTGATTGACATCTATACATTTACAATGTATTTTCCAAAAGGAATAAGGAATTTTACTACATATTCTTTTCAAAGTGGTCTAACTGAAGTTTAACGAATGTTTGCCCTTCATCGACAAAAACTTGAATGAGAAATAGAAAAATTTAAGTATTTTCTTGTTTTCCTTGGTTATGAGACCACCTTCTCACTACATACATCAGCTAGCGAAGTCTGCTTTCAGCAGTGGAAATTTCATTATCACATCTAATTCTGGTTTGGTAGCACATTAAACTTTCAAGCAGTTAATGACTCTGGTTTTCTTTCTGCTCAGCTTTACCCTTCGTAGAAGGCCGGCGAGCGGAAAAACGTGACAGTGAGACTGAGCTATGAACTTTGAAAAGTTGAGAACAAGTAACTACTTGTGCTGTGAAAGCTGGTCTCTCTGCTCTTGATTAACTGTCTGTAATAGGTCACTGGTGAGTCCTGTACACCCCGGCAACGATTATTGTAACAGACAGGCCGAGTAAATCACCAAGGCTGGGTGGGGGACTCACAGGGATAAATTCCTTTTGGGTTTCTATTAAATACATAGATTATCCAAACTGCCTTGTAAAATGACTCAATTCCTATATGCACTTCCATTATATTCTGCATATAATAATTTTGACAAAAAGTAAAATAACATTTTCTGTGAAGGATAGGCGAGTTTCCTAACTCTGCTCACATAGAAGTGCTTTGGAAATTTTAGTACGTAGAGACTCCTGGATGAGGTTTTGATACTAGAAAAACAAAGGAAAACAGGTGTGTGTGTGTGTGTGAGAAAACTTACGTACATATGTATGCATTATACATACAAACACATGTATGTATATATATGCATGCTTTTATGTTTGTCATAGAACATAAACACAGAATTCATGAATTGACAGAAATATTAGTAAGAGGTTAATATTACTTGATTGACTATTTCTTCAGCTAGGTATATGGTTATATTCTCTTTTACATGAAACTGAGGCTCAGAGCAGTTAATCAATTCATAGGACAGATACATGCAAAGTGGATTTTTAAAAAGCTAGGAAGTAATAAAATCTTAGGATAGAGCTCATTGTGCCCTGTTCTAGTTTGCTTTTTGGTGCTGTGATAAACACACTGACCCAAACAACTTGGGGAGGAAAGAGTTTGTTTCATCTTTCAACTCCCAGGCCAATCTATTATTGAAGGAAGTCAGAGGAAGAACTCAAGGCAGGAGCTTGGAAAGGAACTGTGGAGGAATGCTGCTTACTAGTTTGCTTCTTCTGGCTTGTGCTCAGCCACCCTTCTTAGACAATCCAGGTCGAGCTGCCCACTAGTGACACCCTCACAGTGGGACATCACATCAATTGGCAATCAAGACAGTTCCCCACAGACATGGCCACAGGCTAATCTGAACTGAATAATCTCTCAGTTGAGACTCCCCCTTCCCAGCGACTCTTGATTGTATCACGTTGACAGTAAGACTACTGAGAACATCTTCCATGGTCCAGAACTCAAGGCTCACCTGCTCTTTTTCCTTCACTCCTGCCTTCTTCTCTCCATCCATCTTGTCTACCATAGTCAAACGTTTCACAAAATGAATACAAGAAAATGAGCAAAAATGATTTTGGCATGTTTATAAAGATATCACATAGCCAAAATGAAGACCAAGGTAAGTAGAAATA
>CABHPR010143380.1:23524-46354 GCA_902168415.1 Peromyscus melanophrys | reverse complement strand
GGGAGAATGGGGGGAATCTATGGCTGATAGGTAAAGTTGAATTGTATATTAAAAAAAAAATAAATAAATCTTAAAAAAAAAAAAAGATATTGAAACCCTAGGCCTAGAAAACATTTTCTATGTTCACAGTAAGAGTAAATGGAAAATCAACATGAGAATCATGTTTGGAAACTTCTCATGCATTTATACCAATTAAATAACATATGACTAAATAAAGACTGGGTCAGATAAAAGTTTACATAGTATAACTGAAAGTACTTTGAACTTCATAGTGAAATTTGTGAGATGTAGCTACAGCATTGGTTAGAGAGAATTGGTAGCAGTAAGTTCTTTCATCTGTAAGACTGTAAAAATCAGTGATATGGCCGGATGGTGGTGGCCCACGCCTTTAATTCCATCACTCAAGGAGGCAGAGGCAGGCGGATCTCTGTGGGTTCCAGGCCAACCTGGTCTACAGAGCGAGATCCAGGACAGCCAGAGCTACATAGAGAAACCCTGTCTCGAAAAACCAAAACCAAAACCAAACCAAAACAAACAAACAAACAAAAACAGTGCTACGCTCCCTGCTGTAAGAATATCAACAAAACAACATCAACAACAAAAAAGTTATTTGAAGAGATCAAAGAAATTGAAAAAGCTGTCACCACACTGATGAAGAAACAGAGGGCAGATGAAGCTATCCGTTGTCAGTAACAACACTAAGAGAGATTTATCATTACAGCCCATGCAGACATTAGGAGATGAGTAGGGGGATAAAGTGAGCAACTTTATGCAATCAATTTGCTAGTCATATGAAATTAACAACTTTGTAGAAGGTACAAATCCCAGAAGCTCACCACATGCTCAGATGATTTCAGTGGTAAATTCTGCAAAATCTTTAAAAGAGAAATAATATTCATTTTACACAAATTCTTTCTGGGAAAGGCAAGCTCTCCCTAAAATTCCCCTGGGAAACCAGAGTCACCTGAATGCCCCAACTACAGACAATGAAAAGTAAAATTTCTAAAAACATAATCCTTAACAATATTTCTCTTACTGGTAGAGGCCATGTATTTTTACAAAGTTTTAGTGAACCAAATACAATTAGGACTTTACTCAGCAAGGTATGGTTGTTTTAACACAGGGACATCAATGCAGTTTACTATATTATCATGATGCTAATACACATGCATAAAATTTGTTTAACAAAGGTCAACAGTTATCCAAGGAAAACAAATAAAGTAACAGAAAAAATATCTCAGTAAATCTAGATATAAAAGAAATTTCTTCTACTTGATAAAGGGTCCCTACAAATATACAAAATAAAATAAACCTAACAGCACTAACTATAGATAACATAATTTTTCTTGGTAAAATACTCAATTTTTTTACACTAAAATACACAAGGTCAAGATGTCCACTTTTTAACTTTCAATATTGTAAGTCCCTTCTAGTGCTATTAAAGAAGAAGATGGAAGGGTTTTTTACAAGAATCATAGGAAGATATAAAGAAATTCTTTTAAGAAAAGTGAATTGTAAAAAAGACTATAAAGCGAATTTAGATACATTTTAGGATATACAATCAATATGCAGAAACATCTATGTCATGAAAAAATAAAAACATGGATGTTTTAAGGAAAAATGAAATGGAAAAACCCAGGAAAAAATTAGACAAAGTATGTATCAGACTTGTATGCAATAGCTATAAAATATTTTGAAAGAAATTAAATAACTAGGAATTCTCCCACGGTCACAAATCAGAAGTTTCAGTCTTATTAACTTGTCAGTTTTCTTCATCCTATCCCAGCAGGCTTTGTTGATAGAAAATGACAAAAAGATTCTCAACCTCCATATAGAAATGCACTTCTCTGAAAATAGACTTAGAGATTTCAACACAGGTATGTGTGCACATGCGCATGCACACACACACACACACACACACACACACACACACATACACACACATACACACATACACATACACACTCACCCTTGGAGGACCTAAACTACTTGAGTTAAAAGTTAAAATTGATAGCAATCAGCGTAGATGTTCAGATTAAAACAGATGTGTACAGACTGCTTTCTTGGCTTCCATGGGGTTACATCACTGGTGTTACTTAAATGGAGTTACCAATAAAACCACAAAATAGCTAAACTGCAGATGCATCTACTAAATTTACATACTGAATATTGCAGTTTGGCTGCACAGCACACAATGTAGAGTGTCAGTTGTTCACCCTCAGGATTGTGTTGCTGGCTCCTGCCCATTCACAGGTGAGAGAATTTATACTACTCTTCAGGAGACTAGGAATAGATAGAATTATAGAAAATTGAAGGACAGTTCTACTGTAGGTGTATCATTTTGCATCACTGTAAAACTAAGTCATTGTCCAGTTGGGGAATATCTACATGAATCAACGAAAGAGACCGTGGTACTCATATAGACCCAATTCATTTCCAATAAAAGAGCTAACTGATTTCAAGAATTATGTCGAAGTAATTCAAAGGAGGAAAGACCACCTTTACCATGAATGCAGAAGCAACTGGATATCTATATATAGAAAGTAAGAGAGAGCAAGAGAAATCAAGCATTGGCCTTCATCTCACACCAGTAGACCACATAACCACATAAAAGAGATAACTCTATGAAGCATTTACAACAGGAAAACATTTTGAAGCTGGGCAAGAACATCACATGCCATGATCTAGCTACTTGGCAGGCTGAACTGGGTTGGTGGTTTATTTCCAGGAGTTGGAGACCCTGCCTCTAAAACAGGCAGACAAACCCAGGTCACAACACTGGGGACAAAGATATTTTTTAAATAGGGTAAAAAACCAAAACCCGATGAAATATAAAATAAAGCTAGACGGTGGTGTCACACGCCTTTAATCCCAGCACTCGGGAGGCAAGCGGATCTCTGTGAGTTTGAGGCCCACCTGGGCTAGAGAGTGAGTTCCAGGAAAGGTGCAAAGCTACACAGAGAAATCTTGTCTTGAAAAACAAAACAAAAAACAAACAAACAAACAAACTACACACACACACACACACACACATATCTATATATATAATTAAAACTTAAACAGAATTCATCAAAATGTAAGTTTGGCTCTTTAAAGGACAGTTAAAAGTGAAAATAACAGATGGTGATATGTTTAATGTGTAATTATATATATGGCTTTTTAAGCCTTTCCATTCAGAATATACAAAGAATTCATACCAGTCTAAAAAGAGATGAATAATTCTATAAAAAATAAGAGTTGAAAGATTTGAATGCTCTCACTAAAGACATACAAATGAAAGATTTTCAACTTCACTAGTTTTTAGTCAATTTCAAACCATAATGAGAAAGAGCTCACATTGCTGGCATTCAAATGACTGACAATAAACGGATGTGTAAAGTCGACAAAAGCAATTGAACTGAAACCAGGAGATGTGTGCACTTTACTACGTATAAATTATACCTCAATTTTAGTGTTTTCACAAAAATGGTCGTGTAATCGCTGAGATGCTCAGTTTGAAAATGCTGCTTTTGCCTTTCGCGTTTGGAAGGACAACTTTTATCTTCATCATGTAAGCACATCCCAGTGGGTCTATGTAGTATTAATATTAATGTAACATTAATATTTAATCACATTAGGAATTGTTACAAAAAGTAAAGAGAAGATGCTTGGCTGCATATGAATATATCTTCCTAGTTTCTTTGCTGATTTGGTAAATGTGGTTGATAGATCTGGTATAAGTGAAATATTCTTAATTTTAATTATGGTTGTGAATATTTTTAGAATGTTCATGATCAATACAGAAGTCTACATACTGTTGATAGATAAAATATCTGCCTCTTTCATAGACGGACTTCATAAGGATGGAACAGCACTGGTTTTCAATCTTTTTAATGGGATGAATAAGCTTATCTTTCGGGGGGAAAAAGGTTCAGTGCACACCACAGAAAACCCAATGTTCTGTGACTTATCCAATTACAACTTGAACATTTATTTTGTGTGCATCTCACAGAATAAGAAGTGCATGAGGCAAGAAGTCTAGGAGAAGTGAAATGACTTTATGATACCCAGAGTCTCTGATTTTTCTTTTTCCCAGTCAACCTGTGGCTTTTTCCCCATGTCTCCTCATGGCTGAAGACTGCCTGCTCCACCTCTAGCTTCACATCAGTGTTCCTTGCATGATGAACAGAAAGGGCAAAAGACCATTAGTGCTTGTTACATTGCTCCCAAGAGCTTTCTGACTTCCTCTTACATTACCCAAGGAAGAAGCCTGTCACTGACCAAGCCCACCTGCCAGGGAGTCTGAAGCTTGATATTCTGGCTTGAACTGAGATCCTGATATTGAAGAGTTGCTGTGGAACAATCCTTTTTTATACGATGAATATAGATTACTCTCATTGGTGAATAAAAAGCTGACAGGCTGGTAGCTTGGCAGGAAGTTAGGCAGGAAAGCCAAACTCAGAATGATGGGAAGAAGGACGGCAGAGTCAAGAGAGGCTAGCCAGCTGCCAAGCAAGCAAAAAGTGTGAAAAATGAGGTAACAAGCCATGAGCCACGTGGCAAAGCATAAATAGAAATATGGGTTAATTTAAGTGTAAGAGTTAGCTAGAAACAAGCCTGAGCTATTGACCGAGCATTTACAATTCATATTCAGCCTCTGACTATGTGATTTGGGACCAGGCTGTTGGCACAGGAAAGGTCTGTTTACAAGGAGTAACAGGAAACCTGCTCCTGGTAAACTTCAGACTGTCTGTCACCATCTAGGGACCTTGATTTGGTTTTTTTTCCTCTGCCAATTAAAGAGTTAAAAGGCAGAAAGAAATCTCAGTCACAGCAGGCAGCAACAGGTAACAAACTATTACAAACAAGCACACAAACACACACACACACACACACACACACACACACACACACACACACACACACAGCAAAGCACATAGAGAAAGGCTCCCTGCAGAGCAGAGAGGGGCCAAAAAATCCATATTTTTCCTTGAAAGGCTGGGGGTTTAAGTGTTTTGGGTGACATAAGACAGGTGCCTAATTCTAATTAGGGGTTGATTAGTTTAAATAAATGAAGGAAAGCTGATAGACCCACAGCTTCTGGTATACATGTTCAGGATCAGCCTTAAACATGTATAGTCAGCCTGGACCCGTCAGCCAGAAGGGATTCTGTCGGCAGGAGATGATGCTAGGAAGTGGCCTTTGTCTCTGTTCAAGAGGGTGAGGGAAAAGCTGAAAATCTGCCATCTTAATTATTATCGATCTATGTTCCCTCTTCCTATTTGTCTACCTGTCAGAGATCTGTCTAGTTCCTAGTTTTCCATGTCTGCTATTTTTCTCTGTTCCCTGCAACCAGTAAAAGGCTTAAACAGACTGGACTGTCTGCAGAGAGAATTTTAACCTAGTTAGAGTTAGGGTTTTCATAGGCCTCGAGGATGATCAAATCATGCCTACCATGGACTTTACTTTCCCTTGATGTTATCTCCCAGCAGTTTTTGGTTTTTGGTTTTGCAGGGCCTCAGGCATGCTATATAGACACTCTCCAGCTGACTAAGCTGCACCCCTAGCCCTTTTGGTATCAACTGCCAGGCCTCAGATGGAAAAGTCCCACACTGAGCATACAGACTGTATTCCTTCAGACCACCCAACATTGGGCTATAACACATTAAATAAGAGGATTTTCATTTTTTCCAAGAAGCGTGTGACTGAGTTTAACTTTTTTACCTCAGGCTTTTAAATATCTCAGATTGTGACTTTCAAATTGGTAATTCATCACATAACTACACAAACACAAATTATGTAATTTTGCATTATTTCACTCATGTGGGAACTTGGTTAACGGCATCCTGGAATAGTCATCCAATGAGGGAATTTTAATCTAACATGATTGCCCATTTTATCTCAAAAATTAATTAAATTTGCCTGTCAATAGATTGCAAAGCAATTCATGTATTTTAAAGAGCATGAACATTATCTGAAGCAACTGTGCTTTTCTGAAGAAAAACACCTATCTATCTAGAAGCCAGGAGGGACGCCGACACATTATTGCCATATGAATGAAGTGAAGATAAAAGAGAAACCCATCACTCTTGTGTGGTGTTCTGAGTTCCTCCGCTTTCATTTTTTTTTTTTTAAGGCTTGCAGAATTTTACTTTGATTGAATCTACATGATGTCAAGAAGCATCCAAATGCAAATTTAAAAAAGGTTTTCTTATCTTTTAAACATAGCTTTCATCTAACTGTACTCCAATTTTCTCTCCACAAGAAAAGCAATGCCCGTGTCTTAGCTGCTGTGAAGAGATTTTCCTTCAAAGCTTGGGCGCCTTACCCAAATTGATTCTCCTGCAGAACAATACACAGCTTCACCATATGCACAATAAGATCGCGTTTTACTGCCTTCGTTGTAAATTCTCTATCCTCCAGTTCAAAGGCAAAAGCAACTTCCCAACCGAAATGAATTTGAAGCAGTTGTAGTGAAGAGGATATTAACTAAGACTAGGTGGGAAGGCAGCAAAAGACAGAAAATTAATACTTAATGCCCTCCTATACCAGGCCCCTTTCCATGTCCAGACCAAGTTCTGTCATTAACTAGGTTTGAGATACTTAGAAAAGTGCCCTAATCTCGTGTTCATCTGTTAAAAAGTGAGCGTGTCCAACTCCTCATCCTCCCGATTAAAAGATGATGGAACAGCTCATTTTTATGCAAAGCCTGTTTTCACACAGGGAAACGTGGCTATGACATTGAGCCCAAAGAACTATTCCCACTTGGATAGTTGGCTCTCTGAATACAATGCATATTCTTTAGGAAGAATCTGACTGGACTTCTCAAAGCAAAACAGCACCCTTGAGGTTGGCAGTCAGCCTTGACTAACACTGACATCCAGATATCAGATAGCCTGTATAGACTCTCAGTAAAGACACAATACTCTCCCCAGTTCATGCACAAAATAAGGCTTGCCATTGGCTTGGGGTATAGTTTGCTAGGTGGCTGATTTTTCCCGTTATTTAGAATCTGTAGAAGAATATCTTTAAGAGACAGCTATTAACAATCTTCTGTAAAGGATATTCTCATTGATATTAATTGTCCAAGGCTGAGCACTTACGAAATTTCAGAGATAAAATTCACCCTTGGGCCTGCTGGACTTTGAAGCCCATGATTTTCTTTCACCTGTCCAAGCCCGAGTCAGTTCCTAAGCCTGGAAATGTGTTGGCCTCTAAGGGATCATTGTTTCGATATCAGTGCCTTGGGCAGCACTTCAAAAGCAGCACAGAATATTTATAAAGTCCCAGGAAAGCACAATAAAGTAACCAATAAATTTTTAAAAAGTATTGAGGAAAGCTTAACAATCACCTCCAGTGGGAATTACAAAGAGCTATGGGTGTATTAACATTTGAATTGGTCTCAGGTGAAAGGTCAAGTTTTGACGGACAAGATAATAGTGGATGGAGATGAGAAATACTAGAAAGGTCTAGGAAACATTGACGTGTAGGGAGTTGTAGCTGAACTGGGTAGTACTCAAAGAAAAAGGGCAAAGCAAGACTTAATGTGTCCAATTATATCCTAAGCCCTCTGCTAGACTCTACAGTCAGTAGTTCCAGTGTGTGTGTGTGTGTGCGTATGTGTGTGTGTGTGTGTGTGTGTGTGTGTGTGTGTGTGTGTTGTGCATATACAGATGCAGGTGTGCATACATATATAGGCAGGTACACATGGAAGTCAGAGGACAGCCTCAGGTGTTCTTCTCAGGAGCCTTCCTTATAATTTCTTGAGATGGGATCTTTCACCGGCCTGGAGCTCACCAATTAGGCTAGGTGGCTGGCTAGTGAGCTCCAGTGATCCACTTGTCTCTGCCTCCTCTGCTGGGATTATAAACACATGTTGCCATACTCTGACTTTCATATGTGGGTTCTGGCAATCAGAGGCAGGTCTTCATGCTTGTGGCAAGTACTATAATGACAGAGCTATTTCCCTAGCCCTTTTTGCTGTCTTTTGCATAGAAGTAGGCAGCTTCAAGATGAATAACATGTGTTTGAATGATATGACAGTGAGGACACGTTGAGGATTTTTTGAGCAGGATGTAACCATATTAGTGCAGGAATTTAGAGCAATTACCTTGTCAGTCTGCTGTGAAATACATTAATTGCAGAGGAGAAAATTGGAATGCAGGGAACCCCTTGAAACTAACTGGGACCTGAACCCATTAACTAAGCACTAAGTTCTCCTGTACTCTACCACACAAAGAATAGTTTGCATATTCTCATTTTTGTAATGGGAATCGTTTTAACTGATAGCATTTTCTAAATGCTTATTTCTATACCAAAGCTTATGTGAAACGCCTAGTTGATATCTCCTTAGACATCACAGAGTAGATTCAACTGGCCTTCTTAGAAAAGAATGGAAACTGAAGTTTAGATAGATTGGGAGAACATGTTGAAAACCCCAGCAGCTAAATGTTAGTGCTCAGCTCTGAATTCACCAACTGTATTCTCAAACACTGCCATATTAACGAAGATTGGGCCAAGTAAAGAGGGACTTAGCCACTGGGGGAAATTTCCTACTCTTTCAGTCAAATCAAAATACTGCTTTTGCAGGCATAGATGGTACATTCAGCCATGCACACTGCTAGGAACAATTCCAGCATTAATCAGGCCTCTGGGGATAGCTATCTAGACAGAGAGCCAGTAAAACAGAATTGCTAAAGTGTAATGTTTCCAAGCTCTTCTTCCAAAGGATCCAGACAGAACTTCTTCGAGTCTAGGAAGCAGGGTTGATTGTATCAGGGAAGCAAATGAAATCAAGATATTCTGGATGAACCAGAGCAAACCAAGGATGCTTCTCTGCACCAGCAATGGAATAACATTGTACTAGGAAAGATGATGTGTGAGTGTGTGGGAAGACTGGGTCACACAACTCTCTGATGCAAGGCTGTCTTTTTAGATAAGATCTAATCACCAAATTCAATTTGCTGTTAAGGTGATTTGTAAAGAGCTGAGGATAATTTCAGCTAGACCCCAATCTCAGTACTAAATAGTCAGTGGCGTTACCTATAGTGCCAGATTACACCCATGGAAGCCACACTATTCCCAACATGATTCTCACACCCTGACAAGGTCTCTGATGACTTCAGGTGGTGTTATGGCACTCAGCATTTTGGCAAATTCACCACAAGTCAGGTGTCTGGATGTTTAATAGCAAAGGCAAGTTCATCATTAGGGTAAACCTCAGTGGAATTTATTCCTACCACCCAAATGCACAGGAGGCTGATTTATATACATACGAGAATTCACTTATTAACTTCAAAAACCTCAAACTCTTTTTAGAATGATTCAGAATATAAATTAATAGGATGCTGGTGGTGATGTGGAAGGAACATATGGTCCACATTTAAACAAACTGTCTGAGAACCTCATTTAGCTCAATGACCTTGAGTAACTCCTTTACAGCTTTGAGTGGCCGTTTTCTCTGAAGGGGAGATGATGCACCATAAGGTCAGTTGTTAGTTTGACCCTGGAATACTCAGCTCTAGGACACAAGGCACTGTGATAAGGTGGTAAGGCTGGCCTTGGAAATTACAGCTGAATGGTTCAAGATGTGGGATCCTGGAGAACTGGCCAAGTATGTGTGAATCAGGCTGGGAATTAGGGTATCTCTCTGGTAGTTGGACCACGACAATGTCAGAGGGACTTTCATTGCAGAAAACCCCAGCTTATAGTTTCTGTCACCCCCATGAAGAGAACTGCCAAGACTTTAAATCATGCTCAGATCAAATAGCATTTGGGCTCAATGTCTTGGTCCAGCATGATGCAGCATGGAATATGGAACAGAGAAATTGCAAATGGGGTTCTGAATACTGGGGCTTCCTGGATTAGGGAGTTGAGATCCCTAAGGTTCCTGATGCTCACCTAACATTCCATTCCAATTCTTGCTGTGTGCTAGAAATAAAGGGGTTATCCTTTTTGCTTATAGGTGTGTCTAAGTCCAGGTAACTGCAGGTAAGTTGGGTAAGGCAAGGAAGTGAGGCAGGGCCTTTCTAAATCAAAGCCTGAATAAGAGGGAGGCTCTAAAGGGTTTAGGAAAGTACCCCAGTCTCATGAGACACACACCTTCCCAGTCCAGTGAAGTCATCTACTAGGCTGCTTGTATCTATGACCTGGACTCTGCTTCCAATTCCTTGCATACTTAGAATTCTATGAATTCTCTTCTTCCTGTAATATAGATGTCCCCATTGTCCTGTCTTTCCCATTTTGTTCCCCGCTCTCTCTCTCTCTTCCTCTCCCTCCCCACCTCCTTCTTTCAGCTTTCTTCCATATTTGGAACATCTGTGTTCCAAATCACATATCATAGCGGCCAAGTTATGAACTCAATCTCTCTTCAGGTTTAACATTTGCTGCCCCATAAACATGCACCCTCAAAGTCATAGTGAGTTTTATAAATGAGCCAGTGACATTGAGTTGTCACATAGCAGCAATGGGAAACATGAGTATGGTGGATGTCTGCTATCCCCTCTCTAGAGACTTAATGTTTTCCTTTTACCTCTCACTATTCTTTACACACCATTTCCATCTCCTTTTGGTCACAAATCCCACAAATTGCTCATTTTTCCAAACACATTAATTATATGTTTATAATTCCCTTTATTGCTATCCCTGCTCTCAGATAACATCTTTCTTAAAAGCAAATGTAGCTTTTTGAGGACCATTTCCTAAGAGAAATGATTATGTGTTTGGTGGTGAATACTGGGTCTTCAAGGACTCCATCTTTCCTGAATTGTTCTAAGCAACCACTAAACTGTGTACCCAGAACCATTTCTCCCATCATGACAGCAAAAGTCTCCATTAGTCCAAGCTTGCCTGTTGACAGACAAATTTCAGATTAATATTTCAATTAAGTTTCTATATTTACATGACATTTAGGATGGCAGGCTGAGAATTTGGGTTTTATATGGCACTGTGTCTCATCAGCAATACTTTTTGAAATGAAATATTTATTAGAATGAGATTCCTTCTAGAATGAATTCCACAGGAGACCAGCATCCATTTTTATCTTGTCCTTTATCAGGTCATCGCCGAGGACAGTTATCTCTCCCTTCTGGTTCTCAGGGTGATCTTCATGTAAAGTTGGTGAGGTACTGTACTTTGGAAGTTACTTCCCAGGAGTATTTGGTCAATTGGTTGTTGTTGCAAGTTCAAATGGAAGCATTTTGACATGTATTCAGAAAGGTTACTTGTGATTGTACCATGTAGAAAATAATGCTCAGCTTAACCAAACTTTCTGCATAAAGCCTGTGCTAAATAGTCTGTTACGTGAGGCATGAGAGGTCACCTCATCATGACAGTGACCAAATGCACGATTGTTGCTTTGCTTGGTCATATTCACAAACCCATTTTATAACTGAGTCAATTCAAGATATTAAAAACCAGGAAAAACAGGATGAAAATGAATAAAATAGTCACTATCCTAGGAAAAATGTAATATCTGATTATATAATGTGTCCTGTAAATATAATGTAAGGTTTAATCCAACTATAGAAGCTTAGTAGAACAGTTAGTTTTGGGAGATTTTAAATATCTCAAACAATCTACATATGGTTTTATATTTGTATTCTCTGGATCTAGGAGATTTGTGCAGATCAAGTTGTCGTAGCATTATTTATGGAAAGATGAATATAAAACGGAACTGCTCAACCTTGTGAGTGACACTCAAAACATCTCCAGTCGGTGCTGCAGTGGTTCCGTCAGGGCAAAAGCAATGCTTTACTGTCGGCACTTCAGTTCCATTGGTGACTGACGGCTGGATAACATTATGAGACTGCTTGCCCCTAAGATCCCCACACATTAAATAAAAGAAAGTATGAATTACTTGACAGTGGGTTATTGTAACCCAAGCCATGATGGGCCATTGAACGTGATCAGTCGTGCATGTCTTTCCTTATCAATTTTCAACAAATAGAGAAGTGTTATTAGTAGCAGTAGTAGTAATAATAACAATAACAACAACATTATAATTTCACTCTAATCCACTGCATTATGGGAACTCCTCCAGAGAGGAAATGAACAAGGCAGGACCAGTCTGTGGGCTGAGGCAGGATGCCAGCTAAGAGAATAAGGCTGCTTTGTGTCCTCCCTTGTGAAAAGGGATTAGAACACCTATTCTATGAGTACGGGACAGCCCAGAATCCCTACACAGGTGTCATTACCCTGAGAACCAAGGTTGGACAGCCTCGGCACTGTCAGGAAAGAGTTCTTCTCAATGTCAGGTGGAGCCTGCCTCAACTGTCACCTCCTCCCCTTCTGCTCCTCATCTCTCTCTTCTTTCTCCTTTTCTTCCTCCCCCTCCTTTTCAATTCCTCCTCTGCTTTCTCCTTTTTTTCTTCCTCTTCCTTCTCCTCCTGCTCTTATTGTTTTGAGAAAGGATTTCATGGAGCTCAAGATGGCCTCAAACAACTATGTAGTAAAGGATGACCTTGAAAACTCCTTTATCCTCCTGTCTCTACCTCCCAAGTTCTGGAATTGCAGGCCTGTGTTCTCACACTGGTCTATGTGGTGCTGAGGACCAAACCCAGGGCCTCATGCATGCTAAGCAAACAACCAACTGAGCTTCATCCCATCCCTGGTCTGATTCTGAATAAAGAAAAATGACACAGGCTGATGCAGGCCACTAGCTGTGTGAAGAGTTCTGAGAGAGATAGGCAGGAAAGAAAGAGGCCCAAGGGTTTCAGGGCCCCAAGCCCTTAGCTGAGCCCTTAGAGCTAGTCTCTCATCCTGTAGCAAGCTAGGGAGCAGCAGAAAAGCAGCATGCTTAGTAGAAAAACCACTGAGTTTGCTTCTGTCTGGGAAGCTGAGGTAAGTGTGGAGGTCTAGTGTGATGCTGCTACTGTTTGACGATTTGCAAGCTCGTGTGCTGGACACTTCATGTCCAAGGAAACAAAGAGCTGAGATATGAGACTCAGTAAGAGGTGGCCTTGTCCTCATCAGTGGAGTAAAACCATTTTCAAGACGTGTTCCCTGCAGAATGGGCTTGACACACAGACGAATTAATTCCCCCTGATCCCTTGCCCCCCTGCCCTCCCTTTTCTACCATGGCATCATTCAGCAGGAAGGAACTAAACAGACGCTGAACCCGGGATCTTGGGCTTCCCAGTCTCAATAACTTTAAAAGAAGAAATAGGTTTCTTTCAAATCACCATATCTTAGGCATTTATGTATGTGTACAGCAGCATAAGGGAGGCTAAAGGAGGTGCCCCCAATGCTCCTTTGAGTTCTCAAGTGTCTTTTCAGACCCACACTTCTCATTTAGAGGGCCTCGGAAGAGATGGAGGGCAAGCATTCCAGGGCCTGGAGTCTGAGTGGCAGATGGAAGTGCAGGAATCTAGGTCAGGGTTGTACCTGCAGACAACTCCACCTTCAACACAGCTGTTATTATGCGATCTTAATATGCTAAATAAATACATTGATAATAATTTAATGTAGAAAAACAAAAGGGGAGAGAGAAACTAGGGTACAATAGTAAAGGTGTGTGATTGTTTCGTTCTAATTTCTAAGGAAAGCAATGTATCTTCTCTTCTTGTATCCCTAGAATGCACTTTCCTTCCCTCTTCCCTCCCTCCCTCCCTCCCTTCTTTCCTTCCTTCCTTCCTTTCTTTCTTTCTTTCTTTCTTTCTTTCTTTCTTTCTTTCTTTCTTTCTTTCTTTCTTTCTCTCTTTCTCTCTCCCTTTCTTTATTTTTTTGAGACAGAGTTTCTCTGTGTAGCCCTGGCTGTCCTGGAACTCACTCTGTAGACTAGGCTGGCCTCAAACTCAGAAATTTGCCTGTCTCTGCCTTCCGAGTGCTGGGATTAAAGGCGTGCACCATGATGCCCAGCTGGATTGCATTAAGACCCTAGTGGACAGTAGTTAAATATGAAGTCTCTTTCTTACTGAAGTCAATATGTCCCAATTTTCTAGCTTGGGATGCAAAATAAAAACACACTGTTTTTTGATCAAGTTAAATGATGAACTCGCATCCTAGCTGTGGTGTGAGCAGCTCTTTTATGGTTTGGAGTCTCTGCTTACGCTAGCACAGCTGCTACAATCTCAGGGTGATTTTTTTTAAGCTCAAATTAGCCCAAAGATCAGTCCTGTTCACTATTCTATTTTTTCCCTCTATTTTCACTGTGGGGACCACCATAACTCAGCTGGTACTGGCATCCTGATGGCTACATTGTCCGCTGAAATAAAATATGCTTCAAGCAGAGCACCTCCCCGTCAAGACTGACCTAGTAACCCAGGAGAATGGTGCAGAATCTGGTCCCCTTTGAAATGCGTTCTCAGCTAAAGCACTTCCTCAAATAGAAATCTGGTATAACACGGGCTCGTCTGTACTAGTTTCCAGGGGCTGCTGTCAGCGCTGCTACTAAGAGGCTTAAAACAACAGAAATGTGCAGAACTCCCGGTTCTAGAGGCTGGATGTTTAAAGCAAGGGATTGGCTTTAGAGAATCTTCCTTCTTTGAAGCTGGTAATCCTTCATATCTTTTAGCAAAGTGCATTTATCCACCTTAACGCTATCCGAAGCCTAACACTTCAAGCATTGAGTAGTTTGGTTCCCTTCTTCTATGGAGTATTCTGTCTGTTGATGGCCTGGAATCAAACTTGCTTTGTTGTTACTTAGGACTTTGAGTCTTAAAAAAAGACACAGACAAACTCACACACAGGAGGGGCCATTATTTTCCCACTGGTGTTTTAGCGTAAGCTGAGATTGAGACTCACATACCAAGTCCCTGGTCAGTGACTTCTTGGTTTTTACACCAGAGACAGCTAAGCTGACTGTGCATTTCACTGCTGCATGTCTGTTCTCTCCGGTCATGACTACCTGTTCGCAGGAGACTCTCCCTCTGCATAGCATTACCTACTTAACATATTTGTGTATTGATGGCTCTGCTCCTGTCTAATGTATCCTTCCTTTGTGCTTATTAATTGATTTAGTAGCTCTTCACTAATAATCTATGTACAAAAGTTGTCCCACTGTCACAAAGGAAACAAAGACAAGAGGCAGGCAGTCACTTCAGTATAAATTAAGTATCTGTAAGTGGCAGTAGAAAAATAAATAAAAGCCTAGGTGAAATCTTATGAAAACCTTAGACTAGTCCCAGGAGGTAGATAGTGAATTTAAAATTGAATTACCTGAGATCCTCAAAATCTCCCTAATCATTTCCTTCTTGGCATTCCCAGGACAGCACACAGGCCCCCAGCTTCTCTGTATCATGTCTCCATTGATGTATGAACTCAATGAAATTGGCTAATCAGTTTATGCCCAGTCTCTTTTCTCCATGTACTTCTTCAGGTTATAGTCATGTGTACAAAGTATGCCAGTGGAGACATAAGGGGTGATGGATAATTCAGTGAGGTCTAAAGTCAGGATGGGAGTGATGACATTCCCCTGCATGCTCATCAATGAGATCAGAGATATAGGTTAGGTCCATAGAGCAGCATGTTGTATGTGGGGTGGGAACAGAAGGCTCATACTCTCATTATCAGTGACATGGAGCTGTGAGGCAGAGTACAGTGGGCCATATCAATCCCCAGAAGGAAAACACCACACACCAGTTGCCTATCTTAATGGAGGACATTACATACTTTCCCCTTTCTGTCCAGCAAATGCTGTGTTCTACCCTTAGTACCCCCAGAAAACTGTGTGCATCAACGATAGGTCTGAGGGGGGAAGACTCTAAGCATCTCCTCAGTTTCTTATAAGATTCTTAGATCTAGAAGGCTCCTACATCTGGCAGGAAGCTTTGCATAGACTCAGCTCCTGTATTATGTGTCTGGTGAGATGGCAAGTCAGGCAGATAATTTTTATTTTTCACAGATAGGCTGAAAAAATCCACAGACGTGTAGGCTCCATGGCAAATCAGTTTCTGGAGGCTCGAGAGAGCTGCTTAGGACATATGGAGTGTCATATGCTCAGGATCAGCTTTACTCTGCAGCTGTGGGACCCTGGAAGCAATCCAATCTGAGGGTTTTTTTTTTTTTTTCCCCAAACATTGCTGGGTTGCTGCATTGAAGCAGAGCAAAGCATCCTGTCCTAGAAGAGATGAGGACACAGGCTGGGGCTGGGTTCTTTCCAACATTGCCTCCTTGTATCTGCTTTCACATCCTTGTTACTTCATGCTGGAGAATTAAGCAAGAGGGAGATGATTCAAGTTTGCCGAGGTCACCTGTCTTTCCACAGAAGCCAGATAAAATGTGAGGTCACAAAGAGAGAGGGAAGACTGGGTTAGACATGTGGAAGATGTTATGGAAATTTCCCAGAAAACAGAAATACAAAACAATAGGTTTAACTTAGTGAGCGATTGATTCCTGGGTGAGAAGGACGGTGAAGAACCACATCGAAGATACAAAGAAGTAAGTAGAAATAGTCCAGAAAATGGGAAGAAAGCCAGATGGTGAGAATCCACCAAGCAGGCTACAAATAGTCCAGGTATTTTATGTTTAAAAGAATCCTACTAGAGTTAGACTGCATTCTCCCTTCTTCCTGATATTGGTTACTTCTCTTTTGTTTCAACTAATATATAAAAATATATAGTTCTTGAATATGGAAAACTTGGATAAAACTAGTGCAAATTGATGAAAAGATTTAAATTTGTAATTACATAAAACTTGGAAAACATGTGCTCTTTATATTTCTAAAAAGCTAATAGGGAGACAAAAATATGAATCTCTTCAGGATTGATTCATTTGTTGCAGAATTATGGTCAACAAACTAGCAGGAATCCTTAAGAATACTTGGAAACCCACCAGGCTGGTGTACTAATTACTTGTCTTTTGGCTGTGACAAAAATACCTGACAAAGAAGCTTAAGAAAGGGAGGGTTTATTTTGTCTCATGATTTCAGGGTACAGTCTACCATGGTGGGGAAGGCACGCCGGCAGGAGCCAGAGCAACTGGTCCAGTGCATCTGCAGACAGGAAGCAAAGAGTGATCAGTTTTGATGCTCAGCTCACTTGTTCATATTTATTCAGTGTGGGACCCCCCCCCCCTAAAATAGTAGCTCCTATATTCAGAATGTGTCTTCCTACCTCAGTTAAGTCTTTCTGGAAATGCCCTCAGACACACATTGACTTGTGACTTCTAGGTGAATTCTAAGTCTCAGCAAGATGACAAGATTAGCCATCATGGCTGGGCTGGCTGTAGCATCTTGAGTTCCCACACAAACAAGCTAGACTCCAACTCAGTGACCAGAATAAAATGGAACAAGTTGAACCAATCATAAACCACCAAGCTCAACTCTACCTAGAAGCTCCACTTTATTCCATCAAATATAGGGTTTTTTTTTTCCTTGCTTATGTGAACACATTATAAGCCTGTTCCCCTCAGATCTCCTTGGTGCCAACAAATAGGTTAAGTCCAGTCATTGCCTGATTCATGGATCATTGTGTAACTAAACTCTTTAAAAAGTTAATATGTTATCTTTTAACAAAAGCAAAGCAACACTGAGTGCCATCTACTTATATTCCATTCAGTGCCTAAGGGCAAAATGCTAAATTGCTGAGAAAAGAGCAACAGAGCAGCAGTTTGTCAGCCAACCAACATCATCACTAAGAACCTGCGTCAACCCAGATTTTCCTGTGACCACAGTGGAAGCCCAGCATTTACAGTTTTATATATGTGTACTACTCCTTCGGTTCTAGAAGGGTCTTGTTTTCACTGATATTGGGACACACACACACACACACACACACCCTTAATACAGTTCCTGATGTTGTGACCCCCCAACCACAAAATTATTCTTGTTGCTACTTCGTAACTATAATTTTGCTACTGTTATGAATCATAATGTAAAAAAAAAAAATCTGTGTTTTCCCATGGTCTTAGGTGATCCCTGGAAGGGGTAGTTTTACCTACAAGGGGTTGAAACCCACAGGTTGAGAACCATCTTGGTAAATGGTCATATTGTCGAATTGCCTTTTAAATATGTGTGCTTATACCTATAGACTTGGGCTGCTCTCAATCTGGGTCAAAGACGCTTTTGTTTACAGTGGACAGCAGTCAAGTCAGAGATGCATAGCCAGTCAAAGGACTGAAAAGAAGAGACTGAGTGTTCAGCCCTGTATGGGATGCCTGTATTATCTCCACTCCCACCAAGGCTCAGGGACCACTGCACAAGAAAAAGTGGAAAGACTGTAAGAGCCAGATGATCTGGAGGAGTACTGCAAAATTCTGTCATCTGGAAATGGATGGCACGGTTATCTAGCTCACAGCTGCTGTGGGTACCCACAGGAGATCTATACAGGATCAAGCCAACCAAACTTTCAGCTTAGATGGAGTAGCCTCACCCCTGTATTAAAGAGCTATCACCAATGAACAATGCTGGCGAAAGGAGAACCATTCGTCTCTGAGATAGAGTTCCCATGCCACAGAGAGCGGTCCACACCCATGCACACATGGACAGCAGTAACTGAATTAGTTAGTGGGTTATTAAAAAAAATAAAAAGCACATGAAGTTAGTAGGGGGCAAGTTAGAGGAACATGGGGAATTTAGAGGGTTGAAATGGTGGCAGGTATGATCATATCTCCTTATGTACATGTACTAAATTTTCAAAAATAAAAAAATTTAAAATTTTATTTTATTTGTGTGTGTATGTGTGTGTGTGTGTGTGTGTGTGTGTGTGTGTGTGTGTGTGTGTGTTGTACGCATGCCAAGGCACATAACGTGAGGGAGTGGGCTCTCTCCACCCACCATGTGGGTCCTCTAAATGGAACTCAGATTCTCAGGCATGGCAGCAAGGGCCTTTACCTGTGGAACCATTTTTCTGGCCCCCTTGAATTTTAAATTATATTTAATTAAAATTTAAATTTACTTAGCAAGTCACGCCTCAGGTCTATTGGATTAGATTAACGCTCTACACAGTCATATTATGTGACAGAAAAACTTTTAAGCTGTTAGAAGCAAATGATTCGATTTAATTCATTGGTTATAGTAAAACTTTAAGGGGATAATAATCTAAAGGAAAAAGGAAAACAAAAACAAACCCCCAAAAAACAGGAGACGAACTTGGAAATGGTAATTTTTTTTTTTTTTTTTTTTTTTTTTTTTTGGTTTTTCGAGACAGGGTTTCTCTGTGTAGCTTTGTGCCTTTCCTGGAACTCGCTTTGTAGACCAGGCTGGCCTCAAACTCACAGAGATCTGCCTGCCTCTGCCTCCCAAGTGCTGGGATTAAAGGAGTGCACCATTTAACCAGGTAGTTCTTGGCGAACTGATGGGGACCCTTTGTCATCATTTATGGGTCTTGGATGAATGTCCAGTTTTCTACTTCTGGGCTTCTACAGAACTACAGAAAAGCTGAGAGCATTGGAGGGCTATTGAACCAACATTTCCAGAAGGTAGGTGGGATCCTGAAGAAGCTGGGAGGCTCTCCTGGTGAGCGCCTCAGTGACTTGATAAAAATACATGCTCTCATTTGAAGCTTTTCTGGAGTAAGTGCCAGATTAAGGAATTATCTTGGCATTTTCAAATTGTCTCTTTTAATTTCTTTGAGTCCTATTTAGCATTTACTTCAGATTAATTGCTTCATTAGAGTTCCTGTGCAACACGAATTCAAACTTTAAAAATAGAAGATGTCAAAGTGGAAATGATGTGTCTGAGTTGGAAAGCATCTTACAGCTAAAACAGAATTCCAGAAAAGCAGAGAAGGTACTTCAGCAGGGGGACACATGGCTCCAGGGGCTCCTTCCACTGTAAGGCATGTGCACTGGGGTTGTGGTGGGAGATTGGTTGGGGAGTGTAGTGAGGGGTGGGGATTCTTAGGGCACAGGAGAGGAAATTACTCCATGGAGGATAATAAGCCTAGTTCAGCTTGAGATCTTGGGGTTCTAGGTTCCATAAGCCTCTGCAGTCATTAAGAAATCCTTTTACAGGAAAATCTTAAGTCATCTAAATCTGGGATTAGGATCATTTGCTTGCCTGTCTGATGGGGAGTTTCTAGAGAAGGTGAACAGTGCCAAGATGTCACGGAAAGGAAAATCATGAACTGAGAAACACTTTAACAACACAAAAATTCTAATATACAGATGTTATAGAAAATAAGCTAGAGTAGCACAAATCCCTTATCATGCCTTCTAAACAGTCCTCAAGAAATCAAGTCATCTCTGACTTTTGTGGTGTTTTTTTGGTGAAGCCATTCACTCAAAGGCTTCCAGTTCTTTAGGGTGGTCTGTGATTTCTTACTTTCATTAAATAAAAATAATCTCTACTGAAACATAAATTTTAGTCAATTTACTCTATTAAAAAGAACCTTGGGTCTGTGTACCTCTACAATAAAGGAAGTATGGGTCTCTCCTCCCAGCTTCCTCTCCTCTGCCCTCTTCACCCCCTCTCCCTGCTTCCCTTTCACTTGCTGGATATTGATGGATATTATAAGAAGACTGAGGAAATAAATTATTGAAATTCTTTGGCTTTCAGCAGGCTTTATTTGAAGCATTGTATGGTTTCCAAGGTAAGCTGGCATCACGTGATGAAACCCTCTTCTTCACCACCCATCCCTTACTGTATCCCCCAGAAACACAAAGTAGTTTTCTCCTTTTCATTCTCAAGTACTTCCTTTATTGTCTTATTAACTCCTTTATTGTTGCTTAGAGATGAGGGGACGATTTACTGTTCTCATCACTGTCACTGGCCAGGCAGCTGATTTATCGTATGTGACACAAGAAAAACACACATACTATTTTTTATTCATGGAGTCCTCATTTGTGCTCTTTAAACAGATATAATACGATCTGTCTAACCTCTCCAGGAAGTTCTAGAGCCCTGTCGTTTGCTGATATTTTCTCTCCATTGTAAGGGGAAAAATAATATATGAGAGGAAAAAAATATTCCAATAAAACTAAAGCAAATAATTTCAAGGGTGAATGAAAAGAGGAAGCATTGCTAAGTAGTGTTTTAGTTCCCAAACCTGATTTCACAATACTGAAGATGCAAAGGCAAACTTGGACCTGAAGTTTAAGAATGACCACACGTCCCAGTCAGTATCCATTTCAGTAGATAAGACAAAACGGAAGACAACCATCAGTACAAGAGGGTACCTTCAGCTACATCAGTCTTGCACAGAGGCTGGCCTGTCAACTCATCACACTGAACTTCCTTCCCCCTTGTAGGACATCTGTGATTTTTTTACCATATTACATACTAAACCAAACCAAACTGAAAAAAGACAACACCTACCTCTTTTATTTACTTTTTTAGAGATTTCATACCTTCAATTAATACCTTAGTATTCAAGATCTCCTAATGATTTCAGGACTCAGTTTAATGCTTGCTCTCAAGAGTAAGCCTCCTAAGTTCCCAAGCTTGGCTAAATTCTCTCTTAAGTACGTGTGCTCCCTGCCCAGAACTTCACACAGTTGCAGTGTAGGCTATTGGCTTGAAACTCTGTTTCCTGGACACTAGTAGACTGAACTCCATGAAAAGAACACCATGCCAGTCCTGTTTCCCATGTGACTTGGGACTAGACCCAGTCTCTCTGTAATGTTTTCACTACTTGAACAAACACCATGTTGAATTCACAAGTTAGGGTTTTCAAGGTATTTACATCATTTGAAGTTTTTTGTTTTGTTTTGTTTGGTTTGGTTTTGTTTTTTAAGAATTGCTGTGGATTGGATTGGTCTGGAGGAGACTGGCTTTGGGTTCAACTTAGGGGTCTGGCTTAGTACATCACAATATAGTATTCTTTGTAAGGGTCTCTTTTTTTGCGACTTACATCTTGGAAATGAAAACACAGTAATGTGTGGCCAATGTATATGCATGATGGTGCCACAGTTAAGGTTACTGTATGAGTAAGCAACTTTTTTCCTGCAGAAGTTATTGCTAAGGAAATAAAAGCACTGTCTGAGATGGAGATGAAGCCATCACTGTCCACAGAGGTAAGTGGGTGTAGGGAGTTTAATGTGTTGGAATCCAGCAATAGACAATTTCCAGTCTCAGTAGAGCACAGCCAACGAATTGAAATAAGGTAAGAACCTTTTGTGAGGAAGAGGCTGGAAAACAGTTTGTTGATAAACATATCAACTAAGTTACTGGCGGGCTGGCAGTTTTAGAATATTGAAGGCTGACTGGCTTCCTCGCTAGCACTGAAATCCTGATGATAACACAAAAGTGAGCAGCATATTGCTTACAATGTCAAGAAGGAAGGGGCAAAGATAGTGTGTTTATGAGTTTTGGGGGTCTGGTCTAGGAGTTAAAAATAGACTTCCATTTTCTTTTTAGAGTTGAGGATCGATTTTAGGAATTTACATTAGCTAGGCAAGCACTCTACCATTGAATTAAATACTTAAACCCCTCAAAAGACCATTTCAGAATCATATGGTGAGGTTTCCAAGAGTCTCAAAGCGCTGAGTCATTTGGTATTCTCTGTTGAAAAGCTGGACAGTATGAAGTGAGTATAGTCAAGATCTCTAGAAGTTTCTAAAATGAGTAAATAAAGTGGTCTGTAGCTGTTGCCTTCACAGGTGAGAATTCTCCAGAACAGCTGTTGATGAGGTCAATGAAATAGTGAGCTCCAGCTGAGGTGGACAGTGAGGAGGGGTGTGGACAGTTTTTAATTGCTCTTCCCTTCCTGCACAGCCACACTCTCCTCATTTAAAGAGACAGACAGTGAGAAATGATAGCAACCTTAGCATGGAACTATAAAAGTCAGCATTGAGGGCTGGTGAGTTGTCTCAATGCATAAAGGTGCTCAAAAGCCTGACAACCTAGGTTTAATGTCTAGGACCCACGCAAAGGAGGAAGAAGAATGACTCCACATCCCTCATCCTCCATATACATGCTGTGGCCCCAACACACACACACACACACACACACACACACACACACACACACACACA
>CABHPR010143380.1:0-10099 GCA_902168415.1 Peromyscus melanophrys | reverse complement strand
ACACACACACACACACACACACACACACACACACACACACACACACAAACAACAACAACAACAAGGATAATAACAATGAAATATCTTAGAGAAAACACAGCATCTTCTACAAATAGTGCTGGGACAACTGGACGCCCAATACGGAAGAATAAAACAGGAAGTCTTGCTCATCCTGTACCAAAAGCAGGTTAAAAGAGACCAAAGACTTTGATGTAAGACCTGAAACTTTGAAACTGTTAGATGAAAACATGAAGGGACTACTTCCAGATGTAGGTATAGGCAAGGATTTCTGAAAATAACTCCAATCCTCTAGAAAACTATAGCAAGAATTCATAAATACGATTGAATAAAATTAAAAGCTTCTGAAGAACAGAGTGAAAAAAACAGCTTACAGGATGAGACAATCTGTGCCAACTAGATACCAGAGTGAGGACTGATGTGGAGCGTATATAGGAACCGAAATAACTAAATATCAAGAGAACAAATCATCTGATGAATGAATGACAAAGTTATTGATTAGTGAATTCTCAAAAGAAGAAATTCAAATATTGAATGCATGTATCAGAAAAATGTTCCACCTCCTCAGCCAAAGGTGAGTGCAAAGGCAAACTACATTCCTAGGTGTGTCAAGTTGATGCTCAAGATTATACATCACAATACTCATTGCATTTTCCTTAGTTTTAATTCTCTATTTTATAAAATGGCAATGATAGAAATTTTGTAAATGTTAAATGAGCTAACATGCCTACACCCACAATAGTATCTGATAAAGAAACTGCCCACTAAATGCAGCTGTGTCAAACTATGTGCCCCATTAAGAGTTAGCTCTAAAGTGTAGTAATCCAGTTGGTTACCATCATCAGGAAAGCCATTCACAAGTCTGTTTTTCCCCCTTGCTACTATTGTTTGTTGTAATAGTGAGGAAATAGGCCTGGAGGTGGCTCATTTTCTCAATAAATGAGCTTAAAGGATCATGCTGGCTTTGTTAGTACTTTTTAATTACAAAGCTATTTCACTCATTTCCTCATTCAGAAAGTAGAATGGAACATCTCATAACAAATACACTGTCCAAATAAGCTGCTATTATCACAACGAGATGTTCCACTATGTCAGATCTCTAGGGTACACAGAGACTACACATCTTCAGGCAAGTGTTTCTATAGAACAATGGGAATTTACTACTTGCTCTGGTAATGAAGCTCTCAGAAACACCTCATGCTGAAATACCTTGATTTTTCACACAGTGTTATAATTTCTCATGATGTTGTTGTTATTGTTTTAGCAACAGCCATATGTTCTCGCCCTCTGGGAGGGAACACCTGCCACTCCTAAGAGATTTTGTCACAAATGCACTATTTATATGCATATATTAAACAATAACGTGGTGTTCTTTTCAACTGAGTCAGCTAAACCCAATGTTGAAAAAAAATGATGAGTCATTCATGTATTGATTCTTTAATTAATTCAATAATTATCTACTGTCTGGCTTTTTTTGTGCTAGACATTGTACTGGACCCCAGTTAAACTGTGATAAGTTAAGTCAACATGAGTTTTGACATGAGTGCACTCCAGATAGTTAGGACACTTATAAGAGGAAGGTAACCAAATGATTAATTTTTAGGATTGTGATAAGCAATTGGGAGAAATAATATATATCACCAACATAGACTTACTTTTGAGGGAATGGAGTGGGAGAGATCTATTCCAGTAATTATAAAAGTAATCTCTGAGGAGGCGATAGTTCAGTTGAGAACTAGCAGAATGTAAGGATCATCATGCATGCACTAAAGCAGTTGGAGAGTGTTCTTGACCGGGGGCTACAAAAAGCTTGCTTTCTGGAGTGACTGAAAGCTAACCAGTGCGGTAGTCGTATGGAGGTAAACACTAAAATGAGAGGCTCAGTGCAGTTTGGCCACGCCAGGCCTGATTTCATCAGGCCATGTCAGCCGTGAAAAAGGGTTTGGTGTCTCCAGGATGACTATGCACAAGTAATTCCTCCTCCCTCAGATGATCTGTTCTAGATTACTGCTGTAATCATTATCTGTCGAGCACACCTGTGCATAATGTTACCTTGGCGCCTTTGTGTGCACTCTATTCCTCTTGCCCGGTCTGGAAATAGTATCAACTTGAATTAGAATGTCTGCTCAGAGACCTGCAAGCAATACAACCCTGTGCAATTCTGAAACCCTGCTGGGCCTCGTACGCTGTAAAATTATGAAAAGATTTTGATGTATGAAATAAAAGAAATATTATGTGTGAAAACTCCTAACTTCGTGCCTGAACAAAGGCAGCTGCTTAGGGAATGTTAGTTTCCCTGTACCTCCCCATTTCCAGGGCTTCTAGTCATCTCTTTCTAATTCTGTTTGTTTTCTTATGCCTTGCACATGCTAGGCAAGCACTTTAGGTGAGGGATGAGCTGCATCCCTAGCCCTTCACTGTTGTTTTCTATGTAAAAAAAAAAATGGTTTTATACCACTCCTATGACTTTATCCAACAATAAATTGTAGGCTCATTTTTGTGTATTTGTAGTAGTCTATGATCTTAACCATTAGATTAGGGAAGAGACTACTCCCCCCACAAGCCCTCTAGCAATGGGTAAAAATTGGGAACAGAGATATAATAAGTAACTGTGTAGTGTTTTCTCCACCATAAAAACAGGGGAAGTTTTGACTGGCAAAGCCACGTAATGTTGCCAAGTGGCAGACAGAAAATAAGAGTGAATCCCATCATTGCAGCGAAGTTAAGAAAAACCTGCTTAGGGAGTCTAGGGTGGAGAGAATACCATTATAGAGATACATAAATACCCATGTTTTTACCCGCAATATTAAATTGTATGGCAATCTCAAAGTTGGATTAAAACAGTTATTTGGATTCCTCATTAACTAACTTAGTACCTATTTGATATTTTCTGTTTATGATGCTATGCCTTGAGCTAGAAAGTAGTAAAATATTTTTAAATGAATGAATTAATGTTCACAGACAAATATTACTATATTAGTTCATGTGGTTATATTTATGAGCAATTTTAAAGAAGTAAGCTGAGGTACAGATTAATTATATTATTCTTTATTAACTATTATGCAATTTAAATTATTAAATTATCAAATATATTGGTGTCTTATACCATGTGCTAAATTAAGCAATTTGTCAGAATTCCAACTGACAAATATGGTGAGATTTCTGATTTCATAAATAATATTATCAGCACTTCCAAGACTTTTCTTTGAATATTTCTTTTGTAGGTACAGTTCTGAATGTCTTGATGAACTTTGATTAGCTATATAAACATAATTTATGAAATACAAATACTTAATTCTCAAGGCAGAATACAGTTAGAATAGCTATTCTGAAGCTGTGGAATTTCATTTTGAGTTTCACAGTTTCACTATCAAATACATTTTTATTCACTTGTACTTAGAAGATCATGTTTCAAGTATGTCTGTCTTTTAACTTTCCAGAGGACTTTTCCTCTTTATGTTTAATATTTATCTCAAGATTATTTTCAAAGTAAATACTTAAAAAGCAGAGAAATTTATACACTGGAATAATTCCTTGCATATTTCCATTGCCCATTTTGGAGGACTACCCCTGTAATCTTTCCTATGATTATTTCACTTTACTTTCCAATAAGAAAAATTCTTATATGTATGATCACTTGATTTAGGGATTCTTTAATGATAATTTTATTAGAGAGAGAAACAGACTAAAGACCTTCATTATACAGTCATGGCATTTCTCCCTAGTATCAAATTTATCTTCAAGCCTGTGGTCCAAGTTCCAAAACACTGCCTGTAATTAGATGTAATTGCATGTCATATCAATCAAAATGTGGTATTTGGGGTGACAATTCTGCTCCGATTCTCCCTCAAACTTCTATACATTCTTTTCCTACATATCTCTTTAGACCCTTTCTTGCTCTTTCTACCAAGAAAATGTCTCTAAATTACATCCTACTTCTCAAACTGTCTGTGGACCAGCTCCCATGAGAACCTATAATCAACTGTGCTAACAAGAAGGACAATGCTATTAAAAAGTCCACTTTCCCAGAGGAATGAATCTTGTTCGATTTCTAACCTCAAAGCTCTGCTTAACAGGTACCTGAAGCCGATCTGAGAGCCTCACTCTGAAGCCTTTCCCTGCTTTTGTATTTGCTGTGGGTCTTGGAGTGCCTGATATACATACATACATACATACATACATACACACACACACACACATTATATATATATTTCTCGCCATTTCATGGAGCAACCAGAATAGCAAGATAGATAGTTTCTTATAGATCTTATATGCTGTGGGATGTTCTGTATGGCAAATGTGTTGCTCTGGTTGGTCAATAAATAAAACACTGATTGGCCAGTGGCTAGGCAGGAAGTATAGGCAGGACTAACAGAGTGGAGAAAAGAACAGGAAGGTGGAAGGAGACACTGCCAGCCGCCGCCATGACAAGCAGCCTGTTAAGATGCCGGTAATCCACAAACTACATGGCAAGGTATAGATTTATGGAAATGGATTAATTTAAGCTATAAGAACAGTTAGCAAGAAGCCTGCCATGGCCATACAGTTTGTAAGCAGTATAAGTCTCTGTGTTTACTTGGTTGGGTCTGAGCGGCTGTGGGACTGGCAGGTGAGAGAGATTTATCCTGACCGTGGGCCAGGCAGGAAAACTCTAGCAACACTTATAGATGTCAAAGGTAGGCCTGTTGGCCTCCTTTTTTTTCTCTAGAATTAATTTAAAATCAAAATTTGTAGTCTCTGGAGAGTGGATGGAAGCTAAGGCTTAAGTAGGTGTCCACTGTGGAAGGTGTCCTGAAGATTTGTTTCCATCAAGGCTTCCTCCTAAGAGATCAGGAAGAAACAATGGTATTAGAAAACCTAATTATCATTTTCCACCATTTCTGCTTCTCGTTTCTGATTCTTCACACTGCATTTCTTGTCATATGACTGATTAGATATTTCTTGAATATATCAATTAATAGATACTGTAATTGGTAGTTTGTTTGTTGGTTAACTTGTCCTCTAATTCACAATCCCACGTGTATACCTCCTCTCCCCTTTCACTAAGTTGTCCTTAGTTTTACTGAGCAGAGCCAATTTGGTGGCTTTCCAGTATCACAGGAAAGGATGAGCAGATATTCTGTTGTCATGGAAACAAGGTAATTGCTCAGAGTATTCGTCCTGCATGGGTAACACTGAACTAACTGCTGTAGAGTTTCTCATTTATTACAAAACATTTGCAGGGAGAATATGACATATTTCACGATGGTAAAGTGGTTGCCACATTTCAAGGAGTTAAGTAAAGTTTTCTGATTAGAATAAATGTTATATGGGATGGAAATTGTTAACTACCCAGGTGTAACAGATGGTCGGCCACAGGCACTGACCTGGCAGAGTGTGCTGGTGTCCTTCCCTTCTAGTCTTGGGTATCTGTGACTGCAGAGTTATGTAGCCACTGTCACTCATCTTGCCTTGCATAATGACAAATTGGTGAAGCACATGTTGTCTTACAGTCCAGACATCAACGTTTCTTTTTTCCTTTTTGATAAAATGACCTAATTATCTTTTCCTGCCTTGAATTCCTTTCTTTTGGTCAAATTCCCCCCATATACTTACTATATTAACTTCCTTTAAAAAAGGAAGATAAACTATTATTCTTGCTGTCCTAGGACAGAATAGATTCCCCAACACATTTCCATTACAGTCTATAAAACACTACCTTGTATGCAATAAATTTTCACTAAAGTACTTCCTGATAAGACCCTCCTTCTGAATCCTCCTTCTCCTAAGGACAGTCTAGATCACTGTTTCTTAGCTTCTTGTCCTCAGCTTGCAAGTGGCTTTCTCCATACCATGTCTTCTGGTTTAAAGGGATTTTCTTTCTCATTCTGGGACAACCCTATCCTTATTTTCAGTTTTGTGAAAGGTTCTTATTTACTTTCCAAAATCATACATTCCTCCTCACCCAGTTTTTACTCATACTTGATGAGCTGCTCAGCTTCCTATTGTTGGGACAAAAATGCATGAAGGAAATGCATGAAAGGAGAGACGTTCTGAGGTTCCTGTACATGCCTGTTTGAACCCACCTCAGTGGACCTGTTGTAGGGCAGAGCAGCATAGTGGGGCTAACATGCCTTACTTCACGGCTGTAGATGTAACCATCCTATTAAATAAGAAACACAGAACCAAATGCAGAGTTAATAGCCCAAGAGGTCAGAGCAGTAGCTGAGAGCTAAAAATCTTACCCTTCACTGCCGCTGCTGTCCTTCCTCTCCGCAAGAGACCTACTTCCTGTGTGTTTGTCCTTTTTAATTGACTTTCTGTTCTGCCTTCTCATTGGTTGTAAACCCAACCACATGACCTCCTTGTCACTGCCTGTCTATACAGACCTCCAGGTCTTCTGTGGTTGGTATTGAGATTAAAGGCGTGTGTCTCCATGCTGGCTGTATTCTTGAACACACAGAGATCCGCCTAGCTCTGCCTCCCAAGTGCTGGGATTAAAGGCGTGCACCACCACCATCCAGCTTCTGCTATGGCTTGCTATTAGCTCTGACCCCCTGGCAACTTTATTTATTAACATACAAATAAAATCACATTTCAGTACAAATAAAATATCACCATACACGGCAGCTTGGAAGCAAGAATGAGGAAGATAAACTATGGTCCCAATAACCTCTACCATCACACTTGCAAAGACCTAACTTCCTCCCAGTAGACTTTAACTTTTAAAGGTTTCACAGCTTCCAAAAGTATTGTGAGCCAGAGAGTAAGCTTTGAGCCCATGGACATTTTGGAAAACTTAATATCCAGACCATAGCACCACTTTGACAGTAAGAATCCAATAGCAGAACTGGAGGACGTCCAGCTTCACTTTGCCCTCGGACCTCCCTCCATTCAGTGACTCTGATTTGCCTCTTACAACACTGAGGAAACATCTCTTAGTTAGTTTTTCAGTGCTATGGCAAATATATTGGGGAAGTGCCTTGCAGGAGGAAAGATTTGTTTGGGACTCACATTCTGACAGGCTTCAGTTTGGTTGACAACGTTGTTTTTTAGGTTTGTGACAAGGCTGAAACAATGTAGAAGGAGGAGGAGGCAGAAGAAGAGGAGGAGGAGGCAGAGGAGAAGGAGAAGAAGGAAGCAGAAGGAGAAGAGGAGGAGGAGGAAGAGGAGGAGGAGAGGAGGAGGAGGAGGAGGAGGGGAAAGTATGTTGGAGAAAAGCTGCTAGCTTCAGCTTCATAATGGCCAGGAACAGAGAGAGAAAGAAACAAGGAATAAAACATGCCCTTCAAGGTATCCTCCCCTCCCTCCACCCTAGGATCTAGTTCCTCTAACCAGGCCTTTTCTCCAATAGCCCTTTTAGTATGAACTCATCAATGGATTAATCTGTTGATAAAGAAGTACCTTCATGATTCAGTGACCTGTCAGTAGTACAACCAGCTAAACACCAGACTTCACAATATAAGCCTTTTGAAGGACATTTTATACTCAAGTCGTAATACCTGCTCTGGCCAGCCTATCTCAGAACTCTTAATCAGCCTGTTCATATTATCATCATTGTCCTCTCCACATTGTATTGATGTTAAGCCTCTCTTTTTGATCATCTATCCTCTTCTGGTGAACTTGAACTCCATGAAGATGAAACTATTTCTTGCTTAGAGTTATTTGCATATAGTCTAGTGTAGGAGATAACAGCCCACTTTGATAAATATTTACTGAACACAACAGTTGGCAGATTAAGTTTATGCAGTGTTGTTATATTGTTCAGATTGAAGTTTTTGGCCATGCACTGAAAGCAGATCTTGTGTAAGAGACATCATAAGCCTTTCACTAATGTCACTGCCACATCTAAAATGATATCAGTTCCACAAGGGCCGAGAGAGGTTAATGGAGAGTGGCTATGCTTGAACAACCTGATTTAGGGATTTGCATAGCTTCTTCTTGGTGCCAAATTTGATTGCCTTGCCTGGTTGGTATCGTATTGCTCTCCATGTTTTCGAAATGTTTAGTCAGTTCTTAATTGTAGGGTTAATTGGATGGCTATTTTGTTTCTTGATTTTGAAGGCCACAGGATGGAGCCAAATCATGACACCTTTATTTCTTCCTTGGATATTAACAGAATCTGATTTCAGTTCTGTGAAAAATAAATAAAACTAAAATATATGCAGGCACAGGAATTATGAATGGGATCTAATAGTAATCTATTTCTCTTGGAGTGTGAGCTGGGCCAAACAACCAATTAGCAATTGGCCTGTCAAAACTCAGAGGACAGAGGTTACTAGATATGACATTATAATTTTATTTGTCCTCAGCATTTGAATAAGTGAGGTGAAATGTTGCCTCTGGTCTCTGAATCTTTGATAGCTAATTTCTGGACCTCCCGCTGAAAACTGTTGGTTAATTTTCTGCAGTAAATTTTCCCAGTGATTGTCACAGCCTGTAGTAATAAACGACTTTTCCTCCCATCTGCTACTGTGCCTGAATAGGGAGAGAGGACACGCAGGGTGCAGGTTTGTCTGAGAGATGCAGCCGTTTATGCATTCTTTTTATGGAAAGGAATAGCTTCCTCCAGAGATGTTGCTGAAAATTCCGTTGCTCCTCTCATACAGCAGGCATTCAATAAATATTCAGTGCTGTCTGCTGGTAACCCAGCCATCCACACAATTTGGGGAACAGAGTGGAAGAGGTGATAATGATGGACGAGTCCAATGTGGTTTTGCACACTGGTACTCATAGTTAGAAGTCTGGATTGGCACTGGGACCCAGGAAGTGCAACTAAGCTTTAATACTACATCTCATTGTCTTTATAATAGGGAAGGACATTCCACTGGTCAGCGTCATCCCACAAGGGACCAGCAGGGACTCAACACACAGCTCTTGTCTCCTCTCCCACTCAAGGCATAAGGAACTGCTGCAAACCAGAGCCAAGTTTTCATCTCATCAAGTGAGTCCAAGGCCTGCCAGCCTTCAGTTCCCACAGCCCAAATGTAGTTTTACAGATTAGGCATAAATACAACAGAGCAGATACAACATTCCAGATTTATCTTAATACTGCAGTTTCCAAGGAAGTGGTTCGGGGAGAAGACAGACTGTGTTCTGTGTCAGCCCAAGACTGATGAAAACCTTGACACAGGTCTTAATTTCCATGTCATTTGAATTGCAAAACAGACACGGAGAGCGCTTGAAAAAAATTTTCCGATGTCTTTCATTATCACATTGGAAGAGCTTATGGAGGAAGTCAGTCATTAAGGCAAAAGCTTCACCTACTAAGGGCCTAAGATGTCAGTCTTAAGAATAGCTGGTCTTCACGCACAACACATCAGGTTTGTCAGCTGTCCGAGCTGAAGCCCACAGAGGCTGTTTTGTTTTCATTTTCTGCTTTTTATGTTGGTCTCATCACCTCAAAATCTAAGTCAGAGAAATTTCTCTCCTTGCCCAGGAAGCCATACTCTAAATTTGTCTTTTATAACTCTATGCTTTTAACTTGAAAGAGAGTATTAAGACATATCTGTAGGTATCAACCTACAATTAAGTGGAGAAAAATTTCTTAAGTGTGTACCTTATTTAAAAATCTGAATTCTTCATTTATTGTATAATTCAAATTTTTAAGTTCAATTGACCTAAACTGAATGTCGTTTAAGTCTTTCACTCTGTAAATGCTGTAGCAAGACATCTAAGCTAAAATTAAAACTAAAGATAAAAACAATCATCAATTTCTCCAAGACTTTTCTGTCATTCATATTCTGAGACCAAAATAATATTAATTCCCAAGGTGAATCTGAATCACGCTTTACCTCAAAAAGACAAAATTGTGTATTGTGTATCTTTCTACGCCAGCATCTCCCTAGAGTGAAGATGTGTATTCTCACTATGTACCTTCTATATTATTTCAAATGGAGAGCAACTTCAATACAGCATATTTATGGAACACTCACTATTGGGAAATACACACAACATACATAGTTTATGACAAATAAAAAAATAAATGCAATGCTCATATAACTCAACATTTTAGGCACAGAGAAAATGGATACAAATGATTTACATTATTTAAAGCCATATCTTGGCATTGGTATTAGATTTATATTGTTCAAAATTTGGG
>CABHPR010143379.1:0-15066 GCA_902168415.1 Peromyscus melanophrys | reverse complement strand
GCAGGATTCCCTAGGCAGGTGGTCCTGAACTGTGTAAGAAAGCTAGCTGAGAGCTGGGTGGTGGTGGTGTGTACACCTTTAATCCTGCAGCACTCGGGAGGCAGAGGCAGGCGGATCTCTGTGAGTTTGGGGCCAGCCTGGTCTACAGAGGGAGTTCTAGGACAGCCAGGCCTGTTATATAGAGAAATCTTGTCTCAGAAAACAAACAAGCAAACAAACAAAGCTAGCTGAGGATAAACCTGTCTGACAGCACCCTCCCTCCTCCGCCCCCTGTCCCCCATGTTCTTGCCTCGCTTCCTTGGCTGTGAAGTGAGTCCCCTGGTTAGAGGGAAGGCTGTGTGGAACAGCAAGCAGGCCTGCATTCAGGTTCCTGCCATGACTTCCCTCAGTGATGGACCTGGGATTGAAGTCCCGGAAACCCCTTCTCCCAGAGTTGCTTTTTGTCAGCCACAGATGAAACTAGGACGCCTCCCCTTTGTGCCCCCAGCCCACCCCCCAGGGCACCGTTTCTTCCTCTCCCCTTGGTGAGGTTTTCTTCGCAGGGCTGGGATGAAACCAGGCCTTCACACATGCTAGGTGAGTGCTCTGCCTCTGAGCCCCACTTTGGAGATTTGGGGCCCAACTCCCCACTGAGATGCGCATCTGCTCACATTTGCCCTGGTGCGATCCTCCACTGCCTCCGTGACCTTTGGACCACAGGCTCTTGTGCCTCGGTTTTCTCCATGGTGAAATGGGGCCTCTGGTTTTATCCCTTAGGTTCCTTTGTACTAGCCATACCTTTTTTGAGCACCTGCTGTTTGCCTGTTCAAGTCTTAGACACTGGCTGCATCAGTGAAGGACAGGTAGATGGTCATTTGGCTCCCTGGTGTTTCCCCTCTGAGCCTGGGAGGACGATGTGGGGACAGCAGCACAGTAGCTGAGAGCCAGACCTGGAGCCTGCTTCCTGAATGGGCATCCTGCCCTGACTAGCTCTACTCGAGATCGCCATGCCTGTGACAGAATGTTTGATGAATGGAGGTGGGTACGGAGATCAGCCCCTTCCCACAGCCAGGCCCCTCAGGCCTCTGCTTGCTCTCTTTTTCCCCTTCCTATGTCCGATCATCTGCATTTGCTGGTGTGCCTTGCCTCTCTGTCCCAGACAAAACTCAGTGTGTTGCTATGAAGCACTCTGTCCTCATGGCCCTTGATGGCACTCTAATGAAAGATGGACTCTGGATCCTCACCATCTAGTTCAGATCCTGGCCGCTTAGTGGCTATGCGACCAGTGGTTGCTGTTTTTCCTGGTCTTCCCTTTCCAAAAGTAGTGATGCCTTGGCGGATGGGGTGGGGCCTACCAGGGGGGACCTGCAAGTCTCTTCGGACAGTGTCTGCCACATAGTAAGCACTCTGTGTATATTAGCTATACATTATCATGGTAATAAGAGCAGAGTAGGCTAATAAAACACTGATTATGCTAGACGTAATACCCCAGACGTAATACCCCAATAATGAAGTTTGTATTATTATTCAGCCATTCCTCTTACATTGGGTATGTGGGTAGTTTTTAGTTATTCAGAGTTAGAAGCTGTGGTAGTTTGAATGTAATTGGTCCCCATTAGCTCATAGAGAGTGACACTATTAGGAGATGTGGCCTTGTTGGAGTAGATATGGTGGTGTTGGAGGAAATGTGTCACTGTGGAGGTGGGCTTTGAGGTCTCATATATGCTCAAGATACCACCTAGTGTCTCAGACCACTTCCTGTTGCCTATACTTCTCCAGCACCATGTCTGCCTGCATGCTGCCATGCTCCCTGCCATGATGAAAATGGACTGAACCTCTGAAAATATAAGCGAGCCACCCTAATAAAATGTTTTCCTTCTAAGAGTTGCCTTTGCCATGGTTTCATTTCGCAGCAATAGAAACCCTAAGTAAGACAGAAGCTATGTGTATCTTTGAGTGTGTATGCACACTTGAATGCCTGTACGTATGCGTGTGTGCGCAGGGCAGAAGACAACACTGGGTACACTTTTTCAGGTATTTTCCACTTTTTTTCCTTTTGAGACAGAGTCCCTCCCTGACCGAGAACTTGCCAAGCAGGCTAGGCTGACTATCCAGTGAGCTCTAAGATCCTCTTCAGTCTGCCTTCCCAGTGCTGTGAGGCACACTTGGCCACCACACCTAGGTTTATTTATTTTTTTGAGACAAGGTCTCTGTAACCCTGCTGTCCTGGAACTTACTCTGCCGACCATGCTGGCCTCGAACTCACAGAGAACCACCAGCTTCTGCCTCTAAGAGTGCTGGGATTGAAGGTGTGGGCCACCACATCTGGCCTCACACCTAGCTTTTAACACACGGTTTTTGGGATTAAACTCAGGCCCTAGTGCTTGCCAAACAAGCTCATTACCAACCGGGCCACCTCCCCTGCCCATGTCAGCTCTTTGGCAGTTTAGTAGGACACCCTGGCATACAGTGACTTGGCCCTGAAACACTGGAATCTTAGAATGAGGTCAGGGCTGGCTGAGGCAGAGGCAGCAGCACCTCATCCATGATCTCATCTTCCCAGGAAGGGAAACTGAGGTACAGAGCTGCTCAGGGACCCAGGGCTACCCAGTGAGTTGGTAGCTGAGATGTAACTGGGGCTCATGTTTCCTGACTGTCATGGTGACAGTCAGCTTAAATCCTGCCAGGTGCTCTTAAGCACCAAGGGGGTGGGGCAGGAGACAGGGATTGAGGCCTCTCTGGATGAGTTCGATGGACTGTGTGTCCAGGAAACATAGTGTCTTTGATTTCAGTGACCATGACAGGGGAAGCTGGGTTGTGTTTCTTGCAGGAAGCCTCTGTTGGGTTGACACTGTGGTTAGGTCTCAGTGTGACTGAGAAGCAGCTATGAACGAATTAGAGACACCCCCCCCCCCCCGATTAGAACACAGGCTGCAAACTGGGGCTCTTCAGACCCCTAAGTGGGTTTTCTTGGCCTGCACAGTGTTTTAGATTTTCTTATTAGTTGTTAACATTGAAAATTTTAATCCCAGCATTCTAGAGGCAGAGACAGGTGGATCTCTGAGTTCGAGGCCAGTTTGTTCTACAGAGCAAGTTCCTGGACAGCCAGAGCTATACAGAGAAACCCTGTCTTGTGGGGTGAGGGGTAGATCAAATTTTATGTCTTACATATCCAGCTCAGGTTCCTGCAGGCTGCCCTGGCCACAGGCTTTAGTTTGCCATAGTCTTCACCTTTCCCTAATGCTCTGCCAACACCAACACCAACATCTATTTTGGTTGCCATTGCATTTAACCATTTATTCTTTTTTTTTTTTAATAATTGAATAGTTAAGAGGGTAAAGGAACATTTCTTCCAACTTGTTTCTGTCAGACGCAGGAGACAGAGATTATTTGAAGGACCATCCCTTTGCCTCCTCTGTTTGTGCTGGGCCATGGACATTTGAGTTGGAGGTGCCTGCCAGCTCTTGGGTGGTCCTTCTCTTTCTCTGTGGAGAAGAAGGGAGGAAGTTGTCTCCAGAGGGTCTGATTCTGTGGCCCAGCTTCTTGCTTCCTGTGGCCTGTGGGCGGTCACTTTTGCAATGTCAGCCATTGCATAGGATGCGTTCACATCCATCTGTCCTACTTACTGCTCTGTGTTCCTTTGGGAGGGCCCCCAAAGAGACGCCCCCCCTGCCCTGTGATAAGCCCCTCGGGCGGGTGCCCTCAGATCTTCCTGCCCTTACCTCTAAAGCGAGCTCCGCTGCCCTTGGTTCTTCTTAGTTCAGTGTTTGAAACAATAGCCAACAGCAGGAGCTAGATGGCTATCAGGATTCTGTGGTGCAAAGTGACAGAAAAACCCATCTCAGCTGGGCAGTGATAGCACACATCTTTAATCCCAGCGCTCAGGAGGCAGGGGCAGGCAGTTCTTTTTAAATTCGAGGCCAGCCTGGTCTATAGAGTGAGTTCCAGGACAGCCAGGGATACACAGAGAAACCCAGTTTCGAAAAACAAACAAACAAATAAAAATCCCAACCATCTTCAATAAGAGCAAGAACTGGGGGCTGACAAGATGGCAGCAGGTAAAGGTGCTCGCTGCCGAGCCTGACGACTTGAGTTTGATCCCTGGGACCTGTGTATTGGAAGGAAAGAACTGACTCCTCCAGGTTGGTCTGTCTGTCTGTCTGTCTGTCTGTCTGTCTGTCTGTCTGTCTCTCTCTCTCTCTCAATATAATTAAAAATATTAAATGGGCTGGGCAGTGGTGGTGCACACCTTTAATCCCAGCACTCGGGAGGCAGAGCCAGGTGGATCTCTGTGAGTTTGAGGCCAGCCTGGACAACAGAGCGAGATCAGGACAGGCACCAAAACTACACAGAGAAACCCTGTCTCGAAAAACAAAAACAAAAAAAAGAAAAATTAAATGGGATGTGGTGGTGCATACCTTAGTCATAGCATTCTGGAAGTGTGGTCTGCACAGTGAGTTCCAGGACAGTCAGGGCTACATAGTGAGAACTTGTCTCAAAAACAAAAACAAAAACAAAAAAGCAGTGGCAACACTAAAAACCAGGAACTGAGAGGCCTGATTTACAGAAGGGTCGTGTCCATGGTGGGCTCTGATTGGCTATCACAGGTCCTGTGCCATGTTTGATCTTTCTTGAGACTCAGGTGAGGACCTCCCTGTGCCCGTGGAGATGGGGGTTGTTCCTTGAAAGAAGACTGCAGAGCATTGGGACCAGAGAGGGTCGGACTGTTTCTTCTCTCTGCTGGGACTTCTACCCTAGACCGGAAGTCCTTGCTTCTCCTAAGCCCTCCTGTCATCTCGCTTGCTTTCAAGGCCATAATCATGCTGCCTCCTCCCTGACTGTTCAGGCTCTTTCCATGGATCCCATATTAGCACCAGTGGTCACAGGTCTCAAGTGTTTGCTCCAGGACCTAAGTGGGAAGGTGTCACCTCATTGTTAGAGAAACAGAGCCTCAGAAGGGTTTTGTAACCTGTCCAGAGTCACACATAGACTAGTTGTGTGACCTGGGGCCCATCCAGCCTCAATTTGCGTCTGTGAATGGTGTGTTAGTGGTGTTACATTCTTGGGTTGGGGATGAAGTGTGAAGATGGCTTCCAGTGCCTGGCCCAGCCTGAGCTCACAGCTAGTGTTTGTGGAGTGAACCAGCAAAACCAGCAGGGGCTTGGAGCCTGCTCCAGGCCTGCTGAGGAGTCTAGGCCTAAGGTCAGGCCCAGTGGGAAGCATCCTGTTCTGCTAGGCCCTCCCTTCCCCACACACAGAGATCTGAATGAACAGAACCCAGAATGTTCTGGCAGTGCTGGCTCCCTCTCCAAGTGACAAAGGCATCTTTGTCCTGCCTGGGTGTGAAATCATTCCAGAGCGGGGGACAGTTTAGGCTCCGGAGTCAGCTTGTTGGGATGGGGGCGGGCGCTGGGCTGAGGTGTCCCCATCCTGTGCAGGGCTCTGTAATGGAGCAGCCTGTTCCCCACTTACCCCCGCTTTCATTTGAGCCAGAATGCTTATTTTTTTTTGACCCTCCCCTGGGTGGGGTGGGGTGGGGGTATAGAACCTAAGTCTTTGAACATGCTAGACAAGTGCTCAGTCACTGAGCTACCTCCTCCCAGCAGTGCCCCCCTCCTCTTTAGTTTTTGAGAGAGTCTTGCTGTGTAGCCCAGGCTGGCCTCAAGGATCGGTCTCACCGCCTCAGCTTCCTGGAGTGGGCATTGCAGGTGTGTGCCCTAGTACCTAGCCAACCTGCTGTAGACTCCGCTTCTCTGGTGGAATGAGTGCGAGGCGGAGCTGCCGTTCTGTTGAGAAGCCACACGTCGCGTCTGCACCAGCCTTCTGTCCTTTAGACTACCTGTGAGCACAGCAGCTGTGATGCCAGGCTGGCATGGCTGCAGGGGACAGGCAGAGCAGTGCAAGTGTTAAACTAGCTTGGCTGTGTCTTTAAAGCATCTCAGCAGCCTTGGCTCGGTTCCCTTGGGACTCTCTCAAATAAAATCAAGGGGAAAAAAAGCATGTGGGGCTGGGGAGATGGCTCAGTGGGTAAGAGCCCTTGCTTTGAAAGCATGAACACCTGAGTTTGAATCCCCTACGCTCATGTAAAAAGCTGGACAGGCCTCATGGGCCTGTAAGCTCATCACAGGGGTAGGGTCAGAGATAGGCATATCCCAGGAGCTTTCTGGCTAGCCTGCCCAGCCAAGATGGAGATATGATGGTGGAAGATACCAGAAGCCCTGCTTTGTCTTCTGCGTGCACACTCATTGGCATGGGCTCGTGCATGCACATGCATACACATATACAAGCATGTGAAAGATGTAAAGCTGTGGGTTTTTAATTTTTATTTTTTTTCCTTTTCCCAGCTGTGTTTATAATAACACGGTAAAATAAAAGGAAGCAACAGGAAACCACAGAAGTGGTCATTAGCAAATATTGGCCTATGATTGTTCATTTACTTGTTAGGCTATCAAGCAGGCTTTTCAAAGAATGATCTGACCTTTGACCTCTCTCTGGATATGAAGACAATCCCAATGTTTAGGGAGAAAACCAACAACAAAACAAAAAGAGCATAGAAACTGGGCTCAGCATGATTCCAGCAGGGGAGGTGGAGGCAGGAGGATCAGGCCGGCGGTCACGGTCATCCTTCGCCACATAGCATATTCGAGGTCAGCCCGGGCTACATGGAATTTTATCTTGAGCTCTCTGGGTAGTGTGTCAGTCAGCTTTCTGTTGCTGTGATAGAAAGTCAGTTTAAAGGGAGAAGATCCATTTGGCTCATGGTTTCTGAGGTCACAGCCTTGGCTGGTCCCGTTGTCTTCGGGACTGTGTTAAGACAGTACACCATGGCCATGGGAACAGTTGGAGGAAGCCTGCTCACCTCAGGGTGGACAAGAAGCAAAGGAGGAGAGACAGAGGGGCTCGAGCCCTGATACCCCTGCAGTGGTACGTCTCCAGCGAGCGGACGGTCTTCCACTAGGCCATGCCTCCTAAAGGTTCTGTCACCACCAGGTAGCACCCAGACTGGTGACTGAGGCTTTTGGGGGGAGGGACACTTGAGATCTAACCCACTGTCTGGAGGACACGTGCTAGTCATTCAGGAGCTGGAGAAGACGGAGCAGCAGGCACGTGAGCTCGAGGACAACAGGCCATTAGAAAGGAGCACCCTAAGCCGTAACAGTGTGGAGAAAGCTACTGCAGGGTGGGCACCAGGACGCCAGCGTAGGTGGCCTCAGCCTGAGAACGGGGAGAGGGGCATCTTCATCTTTGCATACTTTTGTGCATTGCTGCATTAGTTATAATTAACACATTTTCAAATGAGTGTAGAATACATTAATAATAATTCAAGCCCTGTCAGCATACGGTAGCTTGGAGAAAGCCACTGCAGGCCGCATACCAGGCTTTTCTTTGAAACGCTGAGGCTTGAGGCAGGCCTGGATCGCCTGCACTGCTGTTTGGCATGCATGTGCTTTGGCAGGTGATGGTAGTGTGCAGGACACTGTCTGGGCCCTCTGTGAGCCCCTAGTCTTGCTGGGTCAGGGACATAAAAGACAGTTGCATTATAATCTGTTGTGTGCCAAGATTGAGGCCATCCTTGCCTGTGGCCGGCTCTGCTGGGTGTCTTCCATCGATCTCCCATCCTTTCACTGTCCCTAATGTGGCCCTTTATTCTTCTGACCCTGCCAGACTTCAAAACAGCTCAGCTCCATCTTCAGCCCCACTCTGCTGTGATGTTGCTTCTTGGGAGAGTCCCTTCCCTGATTGTCCCACCCATGTGTGGGTACGGATTGGCGCCATTGAGTTCTCATCCACTGGGTACTTATGAGGAGCTGGTCCCACACCCTGAGTGTCTGTGGCCCTCCTTGTCTCCCCTCCCCCCCCCACCGCCCCATCACTCCATTCCTTAGGGAACCTTTTGCCTGGTACGCCTTGACCTTGGCACTGGAGATGCTAGGCCCATGGTCTGGATCATAGTGAGTATTAAGGGGGTGCACCATGCTCCCTTGTCAGAGAGCTTCCCAGTCTGAAGGGCCCAAAGTGTGGAAGCCTGTTGTTTGTCTTTCTCCTCATGTCCAGTTATGTGACATGGGGCAAGACACTTCTCTCTCTCTCTCTCTCTCTCTCTCTCTCTCTCTCTCTCTCTCTCTCTCTCTCTCTCCTGTCTGTATATGGCTATGTATCTATCTATCAGTCATCTATCTTTCAGGTTCTTGTGGTAATTACTGTACTGACCGAGCCATCTCTCCAACCCCTGTATCATTTTGAACCTTAGCTTTGTTCTTCCTAACGTGGGAACAACAACACTCCCCTCCTCCGATCCCTGTCTACGTTCCACCGGAATCAGGGCAGGATTGGAGAAGCTGTGTGGTGTGCTGCTGGGCGCGTGGTGGGTGACTCACTCACGGTAGGTGTTACTGAGGGTAAACAGTCAAGCCTGGAGTTTAGAATAAGCAGGACAAACAAGCTAGAAGAACAGGAAAAAAGAGAGACCCTTTGGAGAACACCCTGGGTCCCATAAACCCAATGATGGGCCTCTGTAACCATGGTAATGGGCACACAGCCTTGGTTCTAGATCAAGGCCTGTTTTGCTTTCCAGGGAACATGCAGAAATGTGGTGGCATTGGGCTGTCAGGACTGGGAAGGATGCTTCTGGTGGGTAACACAGGAATGTTGTGAGGTGTCTGGGGCTGGGGAGATGGCTCAGCAGGTAAAATCCTTGCTGGATTAGTGTGAAACGCAGAATTCAGATTCCTAGAACCCACGAAAAACCCAGGCAGGTGTGATGGCCACTTGTAATGCAGAGACCAGATTCCAGGACAAGTGGGCTAACTAGACAGGTCAGTGGGCTCTGGGTTTAGCGAGACCTTGCCTTGGTGAATGAAGTAGAGGAACTGAGGAAAAGACCTGGTACCAGCCTCTGGCCATGTTGGTTCCTTTTATGTTAACCTGACACAGCACAGTCATTTGAGAATAGGGACTTCCAATTGAGAAAATGCCTCCAAGAGATTGGCCTGTGGGGCATTTTCTTGATTAATGATTGCTGTGGCCAAGCTCACTGGGGATGGTGCAACCCTGGGGGTACTGCAAGATATGAGAAAGCAGGCTGAGCGAGCCGTGGGGAGCAAGTCAGTAAGCAGCACCCCTCCATGGCCTCTGCTTCAGTTCCTGCCCTGGTTGAGTTCCTGCCCTGACTTCCCTGTTGGTTGGTGGCTGTCTGTCCTGACTGCATAGCTGCCTGCCTTTACCACAGTGCCCTCAACAAGACACCTTCCCACACTGCACTGTGTGTCAGGACTTTCGAACCCCGGGAAGGTAGCAGGAGGGGTCTCTGCTGCTCCTGGCAGACAGCACACCGTGTCTGTAGCCTGTGCTAACCCACAGCTGCTTATGGTCTCCTGAGTCTTGGTTTCTCATCTGAGCAGTGTACTAGGGGTGGGAGAGAGCTGATGGCCACTCTGCTTCTCTCTCTGGAGCAGAGTGGAGGTGGCTGCAAATCTCCTGTCTATAGAAAGTCACCCTGTGGGAGCAGGGTCCTTGGCACTTCCTTGGCGCCCTCCCTCCCCAAGCACAGGGGGCTGGGGGTTGTGAAGGTCCAGTGACAGGGAGATAGGGTAACCCTTTCCTTCAGGTCCTCATCGCTTTTGCATTCTGTGGCTGATGTTGTCCTGTTCTCTTACCGTCAAGGTCATCACTTGGTTGACCTTTGGCCAAATTCAGTCTTCCCTCGCTGACTTCTGTGCTAACCTGGGCGGCTCTGTCCAGATGACAGCAGACATCTCTGTCTGAATGTCCGGCAGACACCGAGAGCCCACCGTCTTCCCACTGTCTTCCCAGCCCTTTTAGCCTTGGCGTGGCTTGCTGTCTTTCCATGTCACTGCTCAGCGTCCTCTGTCTGTCCTTCCTCTCCAGCCTGCTCCAGCCACCAGGATATCCTGTCCTTTCATCTCCGCAGCTGCCAGGGTCTGGCCACACCTCATCGTGATGGTCTCAGCTTCCTTTGTCTCCACCAGGAAGGTGGCAGGAGCCTTCCCCTGGTCTCCTGCTTCCACTCCTGACCCTTGCACTTGGCTCACCCTAGGGACCTTGTGTAAGTCACGCCTTGCTCCTCTCTGCTCTGAGTAAAGCCCTGGTCCTGGTGCAGACCCAGCTGCACTACAGTATCACCTCCACTCTATTTCCACTCCTCTGACCCTGTCTACACACGTCTGACACCTCCTGCCTTAGGGCCTTAGCACATGCTTGATCTAAAATGCTCTTGGAGTATCCACACATTCTTTACCTTCAGGCATCTTACCTATGCGTATCCCGCTCCCTGACCTGTGGGTATTCCGCTCCTGGACCTGTGGGTACCCCTGCTTCCTGACCCGTGGGTACCCCACTCCCTGACTGTGGACACCCTGCTCCCTGACCCGTGGGTACCCCACTCCATGGCTGTGGACACCCCGCTCCCTGACTGTGGACACCCCGCTCCCTGACTGTGGACACCCCGCTCCCTGGCTGTGGACACCCCGCTCTCTGACTGTGGACACCCCGCTCCCTGACTGTGGACACCCCACTCCCTGGCTGTGGACACCCCGCTCCCTGACTGTGGACACCCCGCTCCCTGACCCGTGGACACCCCGCTCCCTGACTGTGGACACCCTGCTCCCTGGCTGTGGACACCCCGCTCCCTGGCGGTCTGATGGGTCACCTTCCCTGTGTCCTCTCTCTTCTTTGTCACTTCTGTCTTGTGTCAGTGGAACCAAAGCTCCTGGAGTTCAGAGGTCTTTGTCTTTTCTGTTTCCTGCTGAGGGAAGAGTCTCCTGGTCATTGTCACCTGTCTCTTTCCGTGTTAAGAGGTGACCCATGGTGTGTGTCTAGAGGAGAGACAGGGACACACAGGTTATGCCACTTTGGGGCGGTAAATGCTTGAACCTGGTGTACCAGCCAGGATGTTTGCAGAAATCCCAACTCCGTCTTCAAATAAAAGCCGGCTTGTGTGTTCACTGGACTCACACTTGGACTTCAGGCACAGCTGGATCCAGGAGCTCCTTGGCCTGCTCCCTGTGTCCCTCCATGATAGAACCATTGTGGGGAGGGGCCTTGCTCTGACTGGCCAGGCTGGCCGCATACCTCCTCCCATGCTCCTCCCAGACTGCCTGTACCGGAATAGTACTTAAAGCTCAACTTTCAGAAACTGGGAACTCTGGGAGTTAGGGAACGGGTTTGGAATGGGTCTGTGGAGTTGCTGATGGAAGTGGGGGCCTGTGGGCTCTGATGACAGGCAGCTTTCTTGTCCCCCATCCCTACCTCATGTCTTGTAAACACCCCAGTCATGTTGGGTGTCCTTCCTTTATCACAAGGGGGCTCCAGATGGCTTGGCTCACTGGGAGTCTGTCGCTCCCATAACTGTCGGCGTGTGTCACCCCCCCAACCCCCTTCTGCATATGCTGCTTCTGGGCCTTTTGGATTTTGTTTTGGTCTGAGACAGGATGCTGAGGGGGCCCTGGCTGATCCTTGCTCTTTCTGGCAGGTGGAGGGGCTGTTCTGCGAAAGTGTGGTCTCTGGCTTGCTGAGCCTTTGGGATGCCCTGAACCAGTCATGCCTGTCCTTCTTAACCCGAGGTCCAAGCTAGGACACCTCAGTTTTACTGACTGTACTAACGTGGGTTCTGGACCACCCAGGTATCTAACAGGCTTTAGGAGATACGGCTGGTGGACCAGATGCCACTGGTCGGTCACACTCCTGTTCTCGGGGAAGCCCTCCTTGGTTCTCTTTCCTCCCTCCTCAGCTTGCCAGAGCCCTGTAACACCCTCTCTCAGGAAGCCTGTCTTCTCTGAGAGCCCCGTCACAGAGGGGCCTGGGAATTCCTACCCACTTCTAAGCGTTTTAACTGCAGCAATCTTGGTCTCTCTGACTTGATTTTACAGCTCAAAATTCCACATCTAGGGCAGAGGAGATGGCTCTGTGGGTTAGAGTGCTTGTTACCCCAGCATGGAGACCTGAGTTTTAAGTCCCCCACACTCACATGAAAAGCCAGGCATCGCTTCCATGTCTGTGGGACCCAGTGCTGGGGGCAGGGAGGCGGGAGAGACAGCATCACTGGAACGTGTCAGCTGCCAGCCTGGCGTCAGGTTCAGTGAGAGATTCTGGGAAGCTGTGTGACCCAGAGCAGTTATTTAGCCTCTCTGTGCCTTGGTTTTTGTACCCATAAATGGGAGTGACACGAGCACTCAGCTCCAAGGGTCATGTGTGGTTTACGTGAGGTTAAGGCCCCGGAGATTTGGTGGGATAGTTTTATTCTAGTTGCCCTGATGAGACCGCCTTTGGTCCCCACCTCCATTCCACTGTTGGCTAGACTCCTGAGTCAGGCTGGCTCCTCCTCCACCACATCAAAGGATCCCCTCTCCCTTTTGGTGGCACTTGGCCCCTGGCCCAGAGGCCGATTAGAGGGAGATGCTGTCTGGCTGGAGGTGTCCAGCAGGAGTGAGGTCTGCAGCAAGGTACAGTCCAGGGCAGGCCACCCTGCCCCATCCAGAAGGGGTAGGCAAGCCCATCTGTCACTGGGATGCCTCCCTCACCCTTTCCTCTTCTGATGTCGTTTGGAAGAGCTCCACCCATGGGTACAAGGGTGCCAGAGCTCCCTCTGTACTTGGGTGCATGTGGGGGAAGTGTGGTCCTTAGACTGAAGAGCTTCAGTTTAAAGCAGATGACAGTGCTGTGTGCAGACACCAGAACATTGCAGCTGCAGCTCTGAGTGTCCTCTGGGGTCTGCAGGAGTTGCCAGGGGTACAAGTCAAAGGAATTCACAGAGTTCTCTCTGTTGTCAGATGAGTGTGATGGGAGATAGCTCCATGCAGCCAAGCCCCTGGGCCCCTAACTGGGGTTCGGCGGTCTTGAGAAATATATGGAATAAGACATATATACATACATATATATATATATATATATATATATATACACACACACACACACATATATATGTGTGTGTATATGTATATGTGTGTGTAATGTAATATATATATATATATATATATATATATATATATATATACACACACACATACATATATAGCAGTGATTGCTTTCTCAGTGACACACTTACTTGCTTCTGTTGAAAGTCAGGGTCCTGTATTGAGGTGATATTCCCTGTCAGCCCCTGAGAACAAAGACGGGATGTTTCCAGTTCCCTAATCCTGGCAAATGTTTACCACCTGCTGGGGGCCTAAGTGCTGCTGCCCTTGCTGTCCCCAGGAGTGCTCTGGGACTGGTAGTCTGGGAGTCTGCTCTGACCCCCACTCTGCAGACATCCTACCCTTAGACCCCCTCCTCAGGCACGTGGTCAGTCAGGAAGGGCTTGAGACTTGGCCAGCAGCTCAGGGCCTGCCCCACAGGCTGAACAGGACTTCTGGCGGGGTGGGGGTAGGGAGTGGGGTGAGGGTAGATGCTGTAAGGGCTTTAAGCAGGCAGAAGATGTCTACCATGTGCTTCTCTGGGGTCCCTTGGGTTAAGTGAGGAGGCTGAACTAGATGAGCAGCAAGGCTATTAGGGTGTTGTGTATGTCAGTATCTAGATTGGTGGAGGAAGGGTGGGGGTGAGGCATCTCAGTGGAGGGGAGTCACCTGGGAGACTTTCTGAAGATGGAGACTTCCAGGATGTGTGCCACAGGCTTGGGGACATCTGGAGGTGGGAGACTTAGGAGTGAGGTGGAGGAGTGCTTGTGAAGGACGGGAGGGTGGCTTGGGTGAAGTCCTTCCAACCCTACTAGGCCACCAGGCACTGCCCTAAGGGCTGCTGAGCTGAAGAAGTGGAAGGTCCAGGGCATTGGGCACCTGCTGAGGTAGGATCTGGGAGGTGGTTTAGAGCACCAAACCTGGGTGAGAAAGCCTGTTCTTAGCCCTGGCTCTGGCTGCCTGGCAGGCTGGAGTTCCCTAGGAGTCAGACCGGGTTATAGTGAGGGAGAAGGGAGCATGCAAGGCATGGGAGGTCAGAGTAGAGGCCATCATGGAGGTCCCTTTGAGCAGGGGTGGGCAGGGCAGGGCAGCCTGGCTGGCTAGGTGAGAAAACTGGGGACAGAGAGGGGTGTTGGGATGGCTGTTTTCTCTTCCCTGGGCAAAGATCACTGGGAAGGCACACAGAGGGGCTGGGAACAGAGGCCACGCTGTGCCGCTCTTTTTGGGGGGATGGGGCCGGGAGAGAGAGCTAGGTCAGCTGTGTGAGCTACTTAATACCCATGAACTTGCAATTAAATGCGGAAGTAGGAGACAAGAAGGGGTGGTAAAAGGGAATATTGTTCCCAGCTCCCTGGGGAAATGGCCAGTCTCCAACATGAATGGGCTTCAGTGTCCTGGGGGGCTGGGGTCCCCCCCTCCGCCTGTCATTTGGCTCTTTGTCCTGCTGTGTTGGACCCAGCCACAAAGGCTAGCTTGATTCTCACTTGCTGCTTTCTTGGGGAGCAGTAGGGGGCTTTGCCCGCAGCAGAGAACTTTCTTTGGGAAGGGGGAGTGATGGAATTTGGGGCCCCGCCATATATGCTATCCACTATGATTCGCTAGCTAGCTCCCTTTTTCCCATAGCATTTAAGTGTTTGGCTCCTAAGGGAGTCTTATGTGCAAAATGCACATGTTAAGTGAGGCTTGTGGACTTGTGACGTGATGTCGATGTAATGGGTTCCCAGTTCAGAGAGAGAGGGTCACCAGCACCCATAGGTTGGCCCTTCTCTGTGTTCCCTCCAATACTCACAATTCTGATTTGTTGTTTCAAGAAAGCATCTCATGTATCCTAGGCTGGCCTTGAACTCACTGTCTAGCCAAGGATGACTTTGAGCACTGATCTTCCTGCTGGGATTATAGGTTATAGATTGTAGGTTATGCCTGTCACGCCTGCTTTACAGGGTGCTGGGGGCCTCCTGGATGTTAGGAGGGCTCTGCCAACCGAGCCAATCCCCAGCCCTGATTTCTGTCATCCAGTTGCCTGGTTTTGGACTTTAAGCTAGGATCTTATTGTATGTGACCTTTTGTTTCTTGAGAGCTTGTTTGCAGGTTCTGGTGGGGGACCACAGCTACTTGTGTTCCCTCTGTCTGGTGGGGGGAGACCGCAGCTCCCTGTGTGCCCTCTGTCTGTGGGGGG
>CABHPR010143378.1:60608-71492 GCA_902168415.1 Peromyscus melanophrys | reverse complement strand
CCCTGGATGCTGAAGAGACATCTTCAAACTGTCTTTTGTTTAGATCAGTGAAGTGTTTGACTTTATCAAGCTCCTTGATTGTGCCTCCGTTTCAAGGACATCACTTAAAGCAGAGATCGGCTCAACAGAGGCACTTGGCTCTGCACCCATAAGATCACAGACAGTATCTCTGTAACTGTGCCCCTCTACAGCTGTTCACATATGGTAATTTTACAGCACCCGTGTTCTTCCTGGGGGATGAGAACTAATCTGTGGTGCTTTGTTGATTGTAGGTGAGGGTTTTAGGGGCACAGAACCCATAGTAGGTCTCAACCAATCTGTACTTTGGAGCCTCTGACAATCGATAATGAACAGACACCTCAGTGAATGCTGAAGACTGAGTGAGTGCCACCAATTTGTTTACTCATTCTTTATTATAAAAATAAACAAACAAAAACAAAACATTTTTTTTAGCCATTCAGTATATACTAGGCTCTCTACAAAGTTTTCTCTTCCCAGTGACGAAGGGAGGTGGTTGAGCCTCTGAGCAATCTTAGATCTAAGGGGAAGGAAGAGTTGGTGGGGCCAAACTAGTCCTTGCCTTAGCAGACATTTAGGATTATTGGGAGAGTGCCTCCTTCCCATGGAGGAGACAGACATCTGTCCTTGTCGCCTGTCCACCTACCAGTCTTTAGTAGGAACTAATGGTGCCTGATGTCCTTGACCCCACCCTGGGTACCTGGGTCAGAGTTGGGTACCTGGGCCAATACTGGGCACCTAGGTTAGTTTGGATGTCCAGGTTAGTGCTGGGTGCCTGGGCTAAGACTTGGGTGTCTAGGAGCATTTATCACCCTGATAACTTTTAGATAGACTTTAGGAATGCAAATCCACACCCCTTACCACCCATTGTTTAGCAGGTGGAGCACTAAAGGCCTGTGCGCACGTCGTCTCACCTGGACCCTGGCACCACCTTGCCAAGCAGGTCCCACTCTTAGCCCTGTTACTCAGTGGAGGACGCTGGGGCCAAGCTTACATGATCAGAAAAGAGATGGAGTTAAGACTGAAGGGTGACTACCCTTGCCTCTAAAGTCCCAGGTCTTAACTGCGGTACCCACCTCATATACTTTGTGTCTCCCATTGATATTTGTCAGTCTAACCTGATATCAATTCCTACTCATCACTACTAGCTGCAGTCATGGCTCAGAAACAGATAACCTCAAAGCAAAAAAAGATTCAGAGTTTCCCAATTTTCAACCCATGAATTTCTTATAAAAGTCAATGATGGAAGCTGATGAAGAGAGAAAAGAATCCAAATGGCAGACTCAGAAAAGAGGCTGAGTGACCAAAGCTGGGCAGGGGCTGGGTCCAAAGAAATCTCTCAGCCACAGCCTAGGAATTCATGGTGGCAGAGGGGCACGCTCTTTCCATCGGCCTCGACAGAGAGCAACGCATCTAACGAAAGTGCGAAGCACACAGAGGGCGAGGAGACTTGAGACCATCGTTGTTGTCACCGTTGGAAAAGTTAATCAATACTGCCTAAAATTGACAAGACGCTAAAAGGAAAACATGACTCCAACGTTTTCCTATTTGAGGAGATTTACCCAAAGGAAATAACCTGAAAACAGATACAAGGTAAGTTCACGCAGATTTTTATTGAAGGGTTATTTGTAATAAAACAAAGGGAAAAGGGGAACCCATAGCAGTCAATCATAGAGCACAGAGTAATTAAATTCTGTTAGAGTGTAAATGATAATTATTGAAATGGTTGCAACATGAAAATGACAGCGATGTTAATGTAAAATGAGCAAACAGAACTCCTAATGACAGGTCCCACATCTTTGGAACTAGGAAGTTATGCACATAGGGACATGTTTGAAAAGTGTGCACACACACACACACACACACACACACACACACACACACACATACACACACACCTCTAGTCACCAGTGGCAGCCTAGAATGTCTCTGTACTTTTTTTTTCCAGTTTCTCTTGTGCTGGGCTGAGCCAAATGGCAGAGACACTCAGCTCAGAGCAGGTTTCCCATAATCCATTTTGAAGGAATGGACTCCTGGTGTTAACTTGGGTATTTTCCCCTTTATGTCATTCCTCTTATGTGTGTGCTTGGTAAGGATGAAGCCCAGTTGCTTTATGACATTGCTGTGAACATTTTTTGAGCTCCTGTTTATAAAGATCTGTTTTCCCTTTAGCGACTTTGATGTATTATATCCAGTTGCAGAACAATTATTTTGGGGAAATCACCTTATGACCTCAGAGCCCTCTACCCAATACTAAACACTATTGTACATAAGCACAGTATATAAGCACATAATACTAAATTTCACAATCACAGACTTCAGGTTGGAACTCCAGGGAGACTGTTATTTTAATTTCATTTGCACTGATGATACAGACGCCACTTCTTGGAAAATCAAAAATAGACATTCAAGAATGTGAGAGAGACAAGCCCTGACATTTAATCTGGTCCCATCGTCTTCCAGATAGTAACGAGACTGAGGAGGTTAAATGGGGTGCCTAAACCTACATAGTGTGACAGCGGATAGAGCGCTCACTTTGTAAAGCTCCAAATGCTCTTGTCATGTTTGTTCGGTAGAGGGAGGGATCCTTAAAATTGGATGTCCTTAGCAGCTAATCAGTTCAACAGCAGTAGAATGGGGAAGTGTGTCCCCAGCAGCAGGCACAGGTATCACCAGAAGGCTGTTTGAGATGGGCTGTTACATGGTGATGGAAAAGTGAAGAATGCTTCATAGAAAAGGCCAGGGTCCAGTTGAGCATGGACATTCTGAACCCAAGATGATCACAATGCACAGCCCTGGACCCCTCACCCCACCCTTACAAACCAGCTGCTGAGTGTCTTCCAGGAGACCAGGGAGCAGTGGCCATCCTCCTAGGGCGGCATTCATGATCCAATAATCCGTTCAATTTGGTCTCTCTCTTGGTTGCACTAGGTGATGCTGGTACGAAACCTGAGCCCTGTGATAAGTGGAGTGTGAGGCCCAGGCTGACTCTCAGATAGCCAAGACTGGAGGCAATGTAAGACAACACAAGATCGAGTGTCTGTGGTCAAACACCCCAACAAGAGCCGTGCGGCAACCCCGGCTGCTGCTTTACTGACATGGCTCAGCATATAAAGCTTACGTAAGTTTAAGGGCTAGAATGCAGACCTCTAGTAGCACCTAAATTAATGTCCCGAATGCGCCGAAACTGTGTGAGCTCAGAGTTCACTTAAGAGAGTCTGTGTCAGTATAAAAGGGGGAGAATGACTGAGGAAGACACCAAATGCCAACCTCTGGCCTCTGCTACACACCACACACACACAATACACACAACACATATTTATACACACAACATACATTCATAAACAGAAACACATTCACATACACATGTCCACACCTGAGTATATACACACACACATCCATGCACACCACACCACACCACACACCACACACACACATATACACACACAACACACACATTCACACACACAAATGTGCACACCTGAATATACACACACATACATCCATGCATATCACACACACATACAACACACATTCACACACACAACACATACATTCACACACACAAATGTGCACACATGAGTACACACACACACACACACACACATATCCATGCACACACTACACACACACACACACACACACACCCCAATAAATGCATATTAAAACTGAAAACTAATGAAAAATCCCTGCAATACCAGGTCTATACCTCAGCATCCAGCCAGAATTCTGGATTCCTGAGTTCATCAACCTTTGTCTTCAAATACTTCAAAATTTTAAAAACTATAGTAGCTGCTACCTTTATAGAACTGATATTTCTAAGTGTCCTAGGTGGATGGTTATATGTGTATGTCAACATAGGCATCGTAAAATTTAAAAACCACACACGTGAGAAAAGGGTATAGAAAATAAATCCATCTGCTAGGACCCAAACACATGTTGAGAGTTGCACAGAATATAAAATATTAACCTTATTGCCGACTTTTATTTTAATAAGAATCTCTTGGACTAAATAATAGGAACCAAATACAGCAATATAGTTTCCAAGAGTGCTGTGGGCACCCCCCTGGGACTATTGGGGGGGACTTGGCAAGTGACACTTGTACAGGTTTAAATTTGAAATTGCATTTAATTTGTGTGTCCTATTACTTAGCTGAAAACATGCACCTCGGAGGCAAATGCAGACAGAAATGGGCATCGAGCTAAAAATATTTGAGAGGCAATAATTTGCCTTAATGGCATCCACACCTAGATGGGGAAAGTAATGAACTATCTCAAGGGAGGTGTTTCTTTGGCTTAATTTGTTTTCACGCTGTTAGCAAGTTGTCAACCTCAGAACTTTCCTGAGCAACTGCTCATGAACCTGCCTTTTGTTTCGGCTTCAGGTAAGCCCACTCCATCTCCATGCCCTTTCTTCCACTTTTTTTTTTTTTGGTTTTAAAACCCCTGCATATGATATGGGAGGCATTGTTCTAGAAATAGAGAGATGGGGCTAAAAAAATAAAGGGCCTATTAGTGGATGTCCACATTTGTTTTACCCGTATCATCTCTCCTCAGTCTTGCTCACCTGTCACCCAGGTAGACTGACGTAAGAGCTGGAGTCCCAGTGCCTGTGGGTGGCAACAAGGTTACCCAAAGACAGCTAGAGGTTAGTAAAGAATGGGAAATGATTGGGTTGGGAAAAAAACTATTCTTACAGAATCCTAAGAGTCTGAGCCAAGGAGAGTGAATTCTACAGTCAAGTGAAATGACAGATGATGAACCTCAAGTTGCAAACAGAAGAGAATGGGGAGTGAAGAGTATGAGGGAGACCCAGATCCTGCAGGGCAGGGGGATGCACAGTGGTCTCCACAAGCACTGCTCAAAGAAGCAATGGAGGAGAACACCTGAACCCAGTGCACAAACTGTTCAGAAATTTTCTTGTCCCAACCCAAGTGTGCCTTTCTTTCTCAAGCATGGCTGCAACATCCTCTCTCCTGGCACATCCAACCACACTACCACACTGTGTGGTTCCCCATGCTGACCCCTCTGAGGTGGTCACTGTCCATGAAGATCAGGATTCATTCTGCAGAGTCCATCCAGAGCCCTTCAGGTCACTCTGTGATTGGGAAGAAACTGGATGAACACAACATCTCAAAGGCATCTAGCCATGTGTAGCAGGGACCTAGCTACAGACAGAAAGCCCAAGCCACCAGGGTCCTACCAATGGTCTCAGCATGGGCTTTAAGCCATGAAGAGAGAAGAAAACCCCAAGATCAGATGATGGAGTGTGTGTTCATGATCTCACATACATGAAATGAGCTAAACATGCAAAAATGCCTGTCTGTTGTGAGAGACATCCTTCATGGTACATCTTACACACACCTTGTGTATCATACACAGGCATTCTACTCAATAAATAAGGATGCTGGGCTTTCTTACTTTGAACTTGAGGCTAATTATCCATCTACTGTCCTCTTTCCCATAATGCAAATCATGGTTTCCTGCTTTCTCAGACCTACCTCATCCTCCAGGACACCTATGCTATTTAACAATATGCATAGCAAAAACATAAATGACTGCATCGCTCACCTTGCATGGAGCATGTGCCTTGCATGAAATCAGGGATCCCGTGTCATCACTGGGGCCTGATCACAAATGGATTCTGCCCTCTGTGTTGGAGGTGGGATCTGGATTCCAATGTGGTCCCTTGTTTGTCCCTTTAATTACTTGGTCATGGGTGGTGTGGTCATGGGTGGTATGTAGTGTGTGAGAACCCTGGGTTCCACAGCTCTTGGGGTCTAGGGGATGTTCTGAGATCTTTGTTTTCAGGAAGTTTGTAGATACTTAAGCCTTGGCCAGACACACCATTGATGAGAGTACACACATGGGTGAGTACAGACCTTAACTGTGTTTACAGCAGAAAATTGTCATTCTCTGGACCAAGCCAGACTTCCCTCCCCATGCCCCTCCATGTGTGAGTGTGTGTGTGTGTGTGTGTGTGTGTGTGTGTGTGTGTGTGTGTGTACTGCACAAATAGGTGTGGAGATCTGAGAAAAACCTTGGTTATCAGTTCTCACCCCCATCTATTTCTGCTGGTGTCTTGTTCTTCTCTGATGTGTACGTCAGGCTAGTTGGCCTGTGAGCTTCTGAAGGTTTTCATGTCTTCCCTCCCATCTCACTATAGAAGCTCGGGATTACACATGCATATTACCTGAAATAGCGGGGTAAATTGTCTCTTTCATGTTACACTTCCAGGTCACAGTCCATCATTGAGGGAAGTCAGGGTAGGAACTCAGTCAGAAACTGTGGAAGAAGGCTGATTACCAGCTTGCTCTCTGAATGGTACTCAGCTAGCTCTCTTTCCTAGCCCAGGCCTACCTGCCTAGGGATGGTGCCACCTACAGTGGGCTGGGCCCTTCCACGTCATTCAAGACTATGGCCTACATTTCTGTCCATGGGAAAAATCTCATCAGTTGAAGCTCCCTCTTCCCAGGCTACTCTAGGTTATTTCAAGTTGGCAATAAAAACTAGCCAGGACATGTGGATTTGGGGAATTTAAACTCAAATGCCCATACTTCTATGATAATTGCTTTGATCACTAAGCCATTGTTCTAGCCTCTGCTTCCTACTCCTTCTTAAAAACTTGCCTTTTTGTCCTTTTCAATCCACTGACCTCCTTTTCTAAGAATGAGCCCAGTGCCGACTCTCTGGTGACGTATGCTGACGTCATGGGAGAGATGAGTTTACTGGGTCTTTGGTCAAGGTGGCGGTGACTGAAGAGTGTGACACAAACTGTCTGTCATCTGGATAATCAGGGGATTTGTCTACGCAAATAACAGGGCTGTCTTTCCCTGGGGACACCACCCCAATGCTGCCTGTTTCGGTGTGCACAGCTAGGACACTGGCAGTCAGTGTGTGTGAGGGTGGCATCTGTCTAGACCATGAGGAAATGAATGTAGCAGATTCTGCCATGGAAGTGGATGACGCCCACAGTGTACAGAAGTTGCCACTCTGCCTGTGGTCTGCACTGGGTTTCTTTCAGGTGAGGGCTCCTAGTCACTATCAACAGCACCCCAAGCTGCAATGTCTTGCTGTTGACAGTGCCACCATGGCACACGCTGAAACAGCATCACACACACACACACACACACACACACACACACACACACACACACACGCACGCACGCACTCATGCACGTACTCCTCCACAAGCTCCTGGACCCATCCGTGGAGTACACAGCAAAGTCTGAAAGAATAAGCAGACGCTTCCTCTCCACTTAACTGACAACTATTCCCAGGTGGAATCAAAGCTCTTTTCGGCTCTGTGGGGACATGGCAGAGGAGGGAGGGCTTTAGCTGAAAAGGCAGGACAGTTTCCCGTCACAGTGTGACAGGGCATGGGCTGCAGTCAGCTCTGAAGGCGCAGCTCCTCGCCCCGGCCCCACATGCAACAACTGTGCAACAGTCAGTCCTTAACAACGGAAACTCAGTTTCCCCATTTCCAAATGAGGAAGATGGCGCCTATGCCTAGAGTGTGGATAAAATCCAAGTGAGGTCACCCCCATCTGGACCCCAGCAGGACACTACACTACAGGTGACAGCACATGGTTGTTAAAAGCATGAGCAGTGTACACTTCTCAAATACACAGTTTAAATTCTACTGAAACAGCAAGCATGTGTATAACAAGTTCAATCCACCTCTATTTAGTTTAACACAAGATCAGTTCTATCTGCTTCAATAGGCAGCAGGGTTAGCGGGAGAGAGGAACCTGTGCCACACAGAGATCCAGAGACCAAGGCTCAACTCCTGCCTTTTCAAAGTGCTCAGGGCCAGTCCTGGAAATGATGCTTTTCCATTCAGCTCACATAGAAACTCAGTCATGTGGTCACCCCTAGCTACAAGGGAGGTTGGGAAATATAGTCCACCTGTTGCTTAGAAAAAGAAAAATAGGATTTGTAAGTGCAAATAATAATAATAATAGTAATAGTAATAATAATAGTAATAATAATAGCCATTATTCAGTAATCTATAAAAAAGATTTCAGTTCTAAATCCTTCTCCTAAAAGGTGACTTTTTGATAACCCCATTTCTGGGGCACCACTCCCTTGCTGTGTGGGCAGAAGATGGAAAGCTCCTTAAGATGCTTCAGGGGTGGGAGGAACTGGAAACATGTCCACCTCTGACCCCCATATGGCACTGCGGTTCTCCAAAGCAGGAAGCCATTTTAGGGCCATTGTTAAATATTAAGAAGAGGTGGGAGAAATATTTATTAGAAACAATGACTAGTTTTCTCATGTGTGAAACAGAATCACTGTGAGAGGGGAAGATGTAATGGACCAAGATGGTGCTGGTGGGTAATAAATGCCTCCAAAGCGGCATCAAGTTCTCCCCACTTCGCCCTTGCTGGTGGATCAGGATGGAATGAGGGAGGAATTCTGACTTGCTGATTCAGAGTCATTCTTGCCCTGCCCACAGCTGGACCCCGAACTGGGCTTCTTTAGCCAAGTACGCTGATCACTCACCCATATGACTTGGGAAGCGGAGGCTGGAGGATTGCCATGAGTACAAAGTCAAATGGGGCTGCATGACAGGTCCAAGTCAGTCTGAACTACAAGGTAAGAGCCTGTCTTTAAAACAATGGCATCAACAACAGAAAAAAAACTTCACTTAAACCCCAACCAAAAGGAAACCCAGCTGAGTTACTGCTCTTCCAAAGTCTTGGTGGCCCATGCCAATCAATGGAAATCAGATTGAAGCTCTACCAAACAACTCCATCTGTACCTAAGGCATGGCTTGGTAGTTTTTGTCAACTTGCCACATGCTTCCGTCATCTGGGAATAAGAACTCTCAATTGAGAAAATGCCTCCATCAGTTTGGCTTGTAGGCAAGTCTGTGGGGTTTGTCTTGATTCATGGTTAATGTGGGAAGGCCCAGCCTACTGTGGGTGCTGCCACCCCTGGGCACACAGGTCTGAGTTGTATAAGAATGGCAGTTGAGCAAGCCAAGGAGGGCAAGCCAGTAAACAATTTTCTTATGTGGTCTCTGCTTCAGTTCCTGCCTCCAGGTTCCTGCCTTGAGTTCTTGCCCTGACTTCCTTTCATGATAGACTGTAGGCTGTAATATAATAAACCCTTTCCTTTCCAAGTTGCTTTTGGTCACGGTGTTTATCACAGCAACAGAAAGCCAACCAGGGCAGGCATTAATAGGAAATATGGGCTTTGCTGAAGCCGTTACATCCAACAATCAGCTTAAAAATCTCCACAAACAGGTTTGTTCTCCGAAATCTCCTCTTCTCTACCACTCCACACAAGGGCTCTCCTGGACTCCCCTCCCTTTCCCTTCTCAGACTCTACTCAACCCTTCTTCCTGCCAGCTCCTTTCCCTTACATCTTTTCCCTTGGGAATCCTCATTGGTGCCCTCTCCCTGTGAAAATCCAGCATGCCCTCTGCTGCTGACCTCACACTCGGCATGTCTGCATCTCCCTGCTATGCCATAGGAAGCAGACAGCCTACTTTATAGGACATGGGCTAACAGTAAAAGTTTAGCGGCTGTTGAAAAGCCCCTATTATAGAGCTCTGCTGTTTGAAGCAAGATTCCATTCAAACCTCCACATGTGCTAGTAAGCTAAATGCATCTATTCCCTGCTTTGGTCAGAAATAGGGAGCCTACTCCTGCTGTCTGGTTCAACACAACAGAGCTGCATTCGTGGGATGCTGTGGGTAGGACGCTGTGGACAGGATGTTGTGGGTAGGATGCTGTGTGCCCTTTTGGATGTCTTTGCAAAGAACTCAGCTGTCTTTATAACTGTTAACTTTCGGTTATTGCTAAATTAGTTTAGTAGCAGGGTTTTTTTTCTCCCAAATCAATCAATCAAAAAGGAACATGATGAGTTTTTCATAAGAACATTTCGAGACATTTTAAGGGCACACCTCCAGGTTCTGAAAGCCCACTAGTGCACATTTTTAGCTCCCAGTATTCCAGTTTGGATGGCTTGAGTCTGGTCCCCAAAAAGCAGTTTGCTCACTTGGGGAAGACTTCAGACTCGTTTCATTTCCCTGAAAGTGAGAGTCTTGACTGAGACAAATGGAAATAGGTATTGAGATACAAGGATATATGCATTTAGCTACTCATTTTATTTCAATCGATAAACACCGGGTTATATTAGGTACAATAAACCAAAATTTGATCTCTGAAAAATACTCATGTAAGAAAGTTATTGATGTGCCCAAAGCCAATGCTACACTGAAAACTCTCCAGCAAAATAGTTGCATTTAAGTGAATATTAGGGAAGGAAACTCAACAGAGGGATCCTAGATCCACAAATTCCTGCCTCACCTTGGCCTACCACTGATGACCATATCTAGAGACATTAATTCTCAGAGTAGTTTAGGAATTGACCTTGGTAGTCAGGAGAACCACAGGAGCAGATAAAATGTTCAGCATGACTCAAAAGATGGTTGAACAACAAGTGTCAGTGATCTGTTTGAAAGTGTGGCCCGCAGTTCCTGGAGAGGGGTGTACATGTGTGTGTGGTATGATCTAACTTTCTGTTAATTATAAGATTATATCTTTCAAGCTAAAAGTTGGACTTTCAAAAACACACCTCTGCTACAGTGACCATAGCAACGTCTCAGCATCTAAAGTGTTTCCTTATGATCCACAGTAGCGTTGATGACAGTGGTGTTGGGTAATGCCTAGAGAGATACATCAGCATTGGGAAAACTGGAATAATTTGTCAAGCCCCTGTTTCCCAAGTGACAAATGCATGAGGTCATAAAATCACTCCTGCAGGATTTGGTAGTGTACTCCTTGAAAACCAGCACTCAAGAGCCAGAGACAGGCAGATCTGTGACAGGCAGATCTGTGACAGGCAGATCTGTGA